>CANUEP010221230.1:0-12502 GCA_947857235.1 Jatropha podagrica
ATATTATTCTAAAAATTCTATGGAAAATTCAGAAGAGTTTCCCCTAAAAGTTTTACTTTCTCCTGATAAAATATCCATAATTCATAATAATATATAAATCTCATCCATCGGGCATCATCCACATCAACAAAACCTGTCCAATGTTAACAATATTCACCAAGGTCTCACCTATAATATCCAACTATATAATTTGATTTAAATTACATCTATATCCAATAAAATTTACATTTCGAACTTTATATATATATATATATATATATATAGACACACACACACACACTAATTTTTTTCAAATGTGCGTTGCACATATTTGCAATCGTTAATCCTACTCATTATTTATTTATTTTCATTAATTTTTACTTATAATATATTTAGAATATAATAATATTTTACATTGATGAAATAATTTAAAATAGATTTAAAATTAAAATTTAAAGTAAAAAAATCTAAGTATCATTTACTCTTTCAATTTTTTTATCATTCTTGAAATTCTTTTAAATAAGGGATAAATATAATTATTAATTTATGTTCCTATTAATTAAACCAATTAATAATATGTATAGATATAATTTATATTTACTATTTTAATATGTCGAGCTGCAGTGCAGTTTTATCGCAACATGATCGATGCTTTAGTTTTTATTTTATACAAATAATAACATCTAATATTTTGAATAATTTTTCTTTGATAGTAGATCATTCTAGTTTAAAATAATATATTTGATTCAAGACAATGAATTCCTATAAGAAATATAAATAAAAATTATTCTATTAATTTGCAAATAGATAAAGTTAAAATATAAAATCAATACATGAATAAGAATATATACAACATTAAATATAGAGATTATGGTATCAATTCATACAATAAAATTATACTTATTGCAAGAGAAAGACATGATTGCAAATTCAATAATTTAAAATTAGTAAAACTTGATGTAATAATTTTTTATAATCAAAAGCAACAAATTCTCAATAGTTAAAAGTAATTAAAACTAAAAATATATATATATAGTTGTATGATAGGATAAATTTCTAATTATAATAGAATTATATTATAATATTAATATAATAAAAATAATAAATGGATTTTATTATTATAATGAGACTAAATATGATATTGAAAAATTTTATGATCTCCTACATAAAATAATTAATATTATAATATTATCACAGTGCATTCTTCTTTCATAGGATAAAATTGACAATTTTGAATTATATATAATAGACTTTATATATATGTGTATTTTTAACCATGTCAATAACTATGATTATAATGTTTAATTTAATTTTATTTTTTTAGGTCTATTTAGGATTAGGTTAAACTTTTTAATAGAATTTAGATTCAAATAGAAAATTAGCATAACCAATCAAAATTAAACTATATTTATTTTTCAACCAATAAAATTAAAGTCCTTAATAGTATTTTTATCAATTCATAAATTTAACATTGGTGTTTTAAGAACTCAATACTCCCTGATTCGGATGTGATTAAATTATCATTAATATTATTATTAATCAACATATAAAATACAAATAAAATTTGAAATTAATATTCAAGCAAAAAATTTATGATTTATGCACACTAAGGCATAGTCTAGTCATAAATGCATATACAACTTGATATAAATCCAAGTTCGAATCCCTTTTCTCCTACACTCAAAAAAAAATTATGATTTATTATATTATAATTTCAATATTGAAATTTCTATGGTTCCATTGAAATAATTAAAAATAAAATATAAAATATATTACCATTACAAATATTAATCTTACAATCTAAATAAAATTTAAATTTTTATCAATAAAATATAAAATAAAAAGAGAAAGAAAAGAGAAAATGAAGAACATGCATACTGAAAAATGCGGCACAGAAGAAATATGCAGTGAGTTTTAAGTTTGCAAAACAGGTAATCAATTTTGATGATAAATTTAGAAACAGATAGAAATTTCATTACTAACTCATTTGTAATTTTTTTTGTCAACTTTTAGCAACGGAAGAACAATAAAATAAAATTTATTAATTAATAAAATCCAATTTAGGTTATACTTTTAGAAACGAAAAAATTTTGTTACTAATCCGTAAGTAGAACCCTTTATCGAGTTTATAATTTAGAAATGAAAAAAATTCTATCGCTAATTCGAAAGCAAAAATTATCAAGTTTATAATGAATCTATAAATCTATAAATTTATAACTCTAAATACAAATAAAAAGAATAAGAGATTACTAAATTATAAGAAATATAAATAAAAACTATTATATTAATTTATAAGAGAAGAGAGTTAATACTTACCACAAGAAGAAAACATGATCACAAACTTAATAATTTCAAATTAACAAAAATTTGGAGTAATAATTCTTGATCATCAAAAGAAATAAATTCATGATAGTAAAAAAAAAATTAAAATTAAACATATATATATATATATCAATATAGTAGAATAAAGTTCTAATTAATATTAATATAATAAAAATAATAAATTGAAATCATAATTAGGGATTAGGTTAAACTTCCTAATAAAATTTAGATTCAAATAGGAAAAAAAACAATAAAATTAAAAATTTTCTAATTAACAAATGACTAAATTATTCTTATTGTTAGCAATTAAATTTAAAATTTATAAGGGTATTTTAGAGACCTAATGTTCTCCATTTATAATTTTATATATATTACTAAATTATAAAAAATATAAATAAAAACTATTTTATTAATTTATAAAAGGGGAGAGATAACACTTACCACAAGAAGAAAATATGATCACAAATTTAATAATTTCAAACCAACAAAAATTTGAAGTAATAATTCTTGATAGTCAAAAGAAAATAAATTATTGATAGTTAAAAGTAATTAAAACTAACGATTAGATTAAATTTTCTAATAGAATTTAGATTCAGGAATAAAAATATCAATAAAATTAAAAAAAATTTAATTAACAAATGACTAAATTATCCTTATTGTTACTAATTAAATTTTAAATTCATAAGGGCATTTTAGAGATCCAATGTTCTCCATATTCATACTTTTATATATATTATAGATATAGATGTAAATTATAGATAGATTTTTATTTATTTTCTATATATTTAGTACTTAAATAAATCTTTCTTTATAGCAATAATAATCAATTACTATTTATCGTAATTACTATTATATTGAACTAAATATTAGTCCATATAATTATCGTAATACTACAATTAGATTAATTTTAGGATTCCTAATTGATTTAATATTCCTATTTAGTTGATATTTAATATTTTTTAATGATTTTTTGAAATAAATAATTTATAATCAACTAATAAAATACTAACGACATTTTTAACTCACCAATAAAATTAAGAGTTTACAGGGGTGTTTTAGGGAGCCAATGTCCTCCCTCCCCCCCCCCCCTCTTTTATTCTACTTTAACAACTAACCAATATAAATTTGCTAAGATTACAAAATCTATAAGCTACATTCTTACGATTTTTCAGCTTAAAAGTTGAATTTCTAAATTTATGTCAAATGATTGTTCGAAGGTCAAACGAACTCAAGCTGCGGTCATTGGAACCACCGCCAACCGACTGCACCGCCAACATACACGGTGGCCGGAGTGGCGGCAGGCCCAAAATTAAGCAAACTTACTATCATTTTTGCTCCAAATTTAACGTATAGTCTTATGTTAATTTCTACTAATCAAGTCAATTTAATCTAAATTCACAAATTTAATCATTTTAATACCTAATAATAAATGTTTCAAAACTCTATTCAAGGATCAATTAATTAAAGACTAACTAACTAAAAGTGTTAATGGTTAGTCTTCAATTAACCTGAGCGAAGGAAGTCACCAGAGTAGCTCATGGTTGCCAAAAAATTGAGTGTAAGTGAGTTGGTGTCGTGAAGGAGAAAGAGAAGAAAGAAAGAGAGAGAGAGAATAAAGAAAGAAAGAAAGAAATGGGTAATTGAAATGGTAGCTTCTGTGTTGTTTTAATTTTTTATTATAATCATTATTATTGCTTTAATTAGTCAACAACTTCATCATGAAGTTGATTTAGATTCATTTAAGATTTGGTTCGATTTACTTAGTTTCCCATTTTCTTTGGCGTAAATCGACCCAATTTGAATGGCTTAATTTGAGGAAAAATATTTACATGACTTTTAAAATTAAATTTCATTTGATCAATTTCGAAAACAAAATTCTAGGTCATTTCATTATTCATCCTCGACGTTTATTTACTTATTATGTTTATAGATTGAAGAATTTGAGTAAATTGAGACTTAGGGATTCAAATTGTGGAATGTTAAGGTTTTGTTAAATGCTGCCTTAATTTGTAAAAATTGACTCGAGAGTCAAATTCTGCATGAAGAACTACAATTTGGAATTTAAAATTGTGAAAATTTTGAACCAGCAACCCTCTAACCACTGCGGGCGGAGGTGGCTACAGTGGTCAGAGATGTTTTTCAGCGACCAAAAAATTCTCAAAAAAGTGCAGAATGCACAGATTATCATGTAGATTAAGAATATGAAATTAGAACCTCCAATCTAATTCCATCCAATAGCTAGAATAGAATACTAATTGATGCAAGTTGGTATTTAGGCTTCTAAGCCGAAAATGTTCCATAAACATGATTTATTCTATGATTTTGATTGTCTAACTAGATAAGTTATGAAGTACTTAGCATTTTAAAACAATTAGAAATGATTATTACTATGGTTCAAGATTAATAGGAGTTTTTGTTTTACATATACAAAAATCTCAAACTTAGTTACTTTTAAATGGGAATTATGAACCTGACAGAAAGTACTTTCCTAACTATTAGCTGCATTATAAATTAGTTTTTAATTTAGACTGTATTGATTGGTAATATAAAGTATTGATGGGTTGAGGTTGAATGTGACTAATGATAATAATTAAATATGTTGCTGAATTATTTAATGTTGAAGTGGAACTAAAATATTTAACCTATGATTATAGCAAATAAGAAAGGATCATGGCCGATGGGAATGATTTGTAAATGAAAAATTTAATTGCCCGATAGATGGCCTGTGCGAATATATATGATATGTGCATTGAAATTGTGATATTTTGACTAGTGATTAGTTTAGTTCCTATATTTTAATTAGTTAGTCATTGATTTCTTAAAACTCTCTTTATGAACTTTTAATTTTTTTTAGTATTTATAAGATAAGTTGGTCATTTTCTTGTTATTAGTGTTTAAGATTAACCCTCTAGAATCTATAAGACAATAAAATCCATCGAAAATATGAGGAACATATTGTTTGTCGATTCTAAGGTAAATATAAGGAACATGTTAAATGTTCATGAGAGAAATTGGAGTTGAACCTCAATAAATATAACATGCTGAACGAGCATGAAACGTTAATTCCAAAAGAAACGTTGCAATATAAGATCAATACATTCAATGATGTGAAAGAATATGCCAAAGAGAAGAAGAAAAAATCATTAGGTTTAATACATCTATGATTAACTAAAAAACCTATTAACTGTTTGGACGCCCCCAAGAATCGAACTCAAGATTACCAGAAGTTTATTTATTCAACATGATTTCCATTAGGCTAATCCTTTGGGGCCTTAATAAGATTATTTTTATTAATTAATAAATTTTGTTTCGTTCTTTTTTTATTGCTAAGAGTTGACAAAGGATTCTACAAACGGGTTAGTAATGCAATGTTTCATTCTCCCTTACTAAGAGTTGATAAAGGGTTCTACAAACAGGTTAGCAACGAAAAGTCATAACCAAAATTGATAATCCGTTTTGCAAAAATCAAAAACTCACTGTATATATCTTTCAATCACGTCCTTTTGTATACCTCTCTTGTTTTTTTCTTTTCTTCCTCCCTTTTATTTTATATTTTATTAATAAAAATTTAAATTTTATTCGAAATTATAAAATTAATATTTATCAAGATAATATCTTTTATTTATTTTTTACCTTTTAGTTTCAAGTATTTAAATGAAAGTATGGTAACCATGATACTTTCAATATTCAAATTATAATATAATAAATCTAAATTTATTATATAATATAACAAAAAGCATTTTGCATATATAGAAATTCTAAATTTTATTTATATTTTATTGATTTTCTACATATCATTAACGATAATATAGTCTCATCCTAATTAAAAAAAACTTTTAATTTTATTGGTGGATTAAAATTATATAATAATTTTAATTAGATTGATTAATTGTCACGATCCAAAACCGCTGGTTAGACCAACACTAAGACCTAAGGAAGCTCAAGGCTCCTGAGGGATGTAGTAAGCCTAAATTATAACAATCTATCACTATTATCATTTAAATATGGAAATAGTAAGCCCATATTATGACATTATTTAATATTATATTTAATTTATAGCTTGGGTATGTACTCAATTATTAAAAATATATTTTCATATAAAATTTATTTGTCATAATATGGTCAAATCATTCCTATCATATAATTTCCAAATTTTTCGAAAATACTTCACATGTTATTTATAATTATACAAGAACTTTTATATAACCAAATATCAATTTATCATTCTAACTGTAGAACCATCCAGAATACCACAAACTTAACATATTGTTCATATTAACATTTTTAAGGCTGCATATAATCACTAATTCTCTGTAGAGAAGGAAGCAGAGTCTTAAGAACTAACAGTATTTTTATTTCTTGAAAAATATTTATAGAAGACGGATGATGAAATACCCAAAAATTTTAATTTTAAAAGATTATTTATTTAAATTTTAATTCTAAAATTTAAGCACGTAAAATTTAATCGGACCCGTAAATCCATATGACTTGCCGAAAATCGATTGAAAATCAAATCGATTTATTGAATCGAACCAAACCAGTTCAAATCAAACCAAAATGGTCTGGCACTCTCTATCAGCCCTAGCAACAACCTTATTTTTCGATTTTCTTTCTTTCCTCTCTCTTTGCGCCACCATCACCATGCCCAGCCTTTCTTCTTCTTTCTTCTTTCTTCTTTCTTCTTCTTTCTTCTTCACCACTGTCTCTCTCTTTGCGCCACGCCGACCACTGCCTCTGCTCCAGCGGGTCACCAGTCGCATGCCGCCAGCCACAGCAACCTCCTCCATCGTTGCGCACGTCGCATCGCCTCAGGTTCAACCAGTTCTTCACGTCGCGCACCACCAACCGCTGCTCTCTCCTCCGCGCGACCACTAGCTACTGCAAGTCATCGTCTAGCGAGCTTCAGCGCTACCGTTCCCCTCCGAGCGGCCTATTCCAGCTAGCTCCAGTGGCTGTGACCCGATTTCAGCCACCGATCTCGTGATTCAAGCTTCTATCTGTAAGTTTTGGAACTATTTTGTGTGATTGAAGGTATTGAAAATATCCCTATAATTTTTAATTAATTTCTTCAATTTTGATTGTGTGAAAAATTGATTTATTGTAGAAATTAATTTATTAATTGGGATATTGATTATACACTTGAATTAGTAGTTGATTAGTCAAAAATAAAATTGTAGATTGAAAATAAGAATTATGGCAGAATTTTTATAAAGAAATTAAGAGATTTAATTAGTTGAATTATTGGGTTGAGAATTAATTTTGGTTAAGAAAATGAATATTAGTTTAGGTAGAAAGAATCTAATTAATGATAATGGCTTAGATTATTAATTGATGTAAATTGGGAAATTCGGTACTAATGATTATAAGGTAAACATTTGAAAATTGATAAATATTATCATGCTGTGAATTTAATGCTGAAATTATTAGGAGTTTGATTTAATAATGAAATTGTTAGGAGGTTGACTTCAATTAAAGTGTTAAACTTGGATATTTAATAAAAAGAAAAATATGTTATTAAGGAATTACTGTTAGTTAATTTGCAAATAGAAATGCGAATATATTTTTAAGATTATTAGAATCAATGAATCAAAGTAATTTGATATAGAGACATTTGATGGTTATTGAGGATTGACTAAAGTGAATAAATTAAATAGTTATTAATTATTCGGAGACCGTAATTAAATTAGGCAAGAAGATTATCGTTGAAAGGATTATATTTGTATGAAATGAGAATATTATTGATTATATTGTATCGGTGATAAATCTAGATTATTCTAAAGGTTACGATAAGAAATCGAATTAATTAAGGTTGGCAGCTAAATAGTACAAACTCTAGGTTAGTCTTAACAGTGAGGATATGATATAATTTATTGAATTAATTTTCTATTTACTATTTCGCGTTAGATAGAATAATTGACTGAAAAGTTCTTCCTATATATTTTTTTAAATTCATAGACCGTTCGAGCTCATCTACTGCTCCTCCACAACAACTTCGAGATTAGGATTTGAATATCCTAATATCACTATGAGTAATAATAAATGGTGCATGATATGTATTTCATAACATCATAATTTTATTTCACTATAATTTTATTACATTATATCATTATACATTTTTATATATCAGATTATATTATACTATTATTTAATAATCGTTTCATTATATTTTATAATATGCATATTAATTACTGATATGATAATTGGCAAGTGGATGAATTGTCGATTAAATATGCTGTGATATGAATTGCTTTGTTTGAGTAGAATTGGAATGAAGTAGGTCACCATAGATTTGTGAGGGCGGTCTTTGATACCGTCGGCCATGTATGGGAGATCTGCGACCTATGTGCATCTGATGATATATATTGATATGATATGAATAACCATAGGATAGCCTCATGATGGTACGGAAAAGAAAAGAGAGTATGAATAAACAATAAGAGGGTTGGTCAAGGGAGGATTAGACCGGTCGGCCAGGTATGGGGGGTTGGCTCCCTGGTGCACACATATGAGAGGATGGGCTATGCGAGAGGACGACTCATCAGGAGTTTTGGTGACACCACAGGCTAATTTTCACATGATTAATTAACTGAAGATGAATTAATTATGGATGCTGATACTGTCGCATGTGCATGACTAGCAGTGTGATTAGTTCTGTGACTAAAAATGCATTCTGCATGATTGGCTGGTTATGCATTATTTATTATTATTCACTGAGTTTAGTGAATTTCGCCCTCCTCTTCCATAAACATTTCCAGGAACTAAAAGTATCATTGATTCATAAAGACTTTGCTTCCTTCTCTTTAGAATTACAATATTTAATACTAGTTTTGAAAATGTTAGTATATAAGTATTGTGAGACGTTTGAATATTCTGAATCTTTTTATTTGGTTCTGCAGTTAGGATAATAAATTGATATTTGGATATACAAAAATCATTATATGCTGATAAATGATCTGTGGAGTATTTTTTTATGTTTGTACAAATTATGACAGGAACAGTTTGACCATATTATGACTGATGAATTTGCATAAAACATGTTCTATTAAAATAAGTATGAGCTCGAGCTGTGATTTAAATGTGATATTGAAGTTGTGCAAAGATTGATATTGTCTGACTATTGAGTCGTGTTATAATATGGGCTTAGTGTTTTTAAAGTCAGATATTAATAAAGACAGATTTTTGATAATTCAGGTTTATTACGGGTTTTGGGGGCTTTAAGTTTATCCAGGTTCTAGTGCCGGTCTAGCCCATTGATTTTGGGTCATGATAGATGAGTTTTACTAAACTTAATGAATAATAATAAATATTGTAACACATTCAAGCAAAATATATTCACAATATATATGAAATAGACACACTTTCATAAGTATGTGTCATAACATCAGCACCTTTAAATATATTACATTCAGATTTTCACTGCATGTGAAAATTGAAGTGACATTACGAATTCACTTATTGATTTCGGCTAATTTCCATTATATATATATATATATCTATCAATCAGAGAGCTGATTCTCATACTTGGCCCACTGATTCATAGCACATGTTATCTTAATTTTTACGCAGATACAAAGTATATCATTATTATATTACAAATATTCAATAATTTAATCCATGTAATGTATACAATATATGAATATAATCAAAGACTGAAATTATATATTGTTATAGAATTGGAATATTATATTTAAAAGATGAATGATATTAATATAATAACAATAGAAAAAGGGGATGAATAATGATTATTTTAAATAATATAAAGAGTATGATATGCATATAAAATGCATGTATATAAGGACAATGTGCATTATTTATTATTATTATTATTCATAATGACAGTAAAATATTTCAATTCTACTTTAGGTTCTAACTTGGAGGAGTAGTAGAAAAATTCGATCGATAAGAAACATGTATAATAAAGAAAAATAATATGACTTCCTTAATTAAGAATTTAATTTAGTAAACTTATGTACTTATTTTTTATATATCAGTTTAGATTCTAACCCCTATCTTAATTATAGTAGCATTTTCACAAAAATATAATTATCTATTTATTTTTAGTAGAACTCGACTTCTTATATTTAATATATAAAATTCTTAATTCTAATGTCCTCACAATATATTTATACTCTTAATTGTAACTTAACACCAACAACAATAATTACATTAATAACATAATTCATTCTTATTCATTCTCCAATTTATTTAAATCAAAATCCATCAATTGTTCCATCATAATATTCACTATAATTTATTTTTCATTTAATCAAACTTCAATAATCAATTTAACTCCAAAATTATCATAATTAAACTAATTTTTTAATTCTAACCTTTCAACCATTAATTTTATTTCTGCAGAATACGCCAGTATATATATTTCAATCTACTAATTTCCATTAATAACAATTCTAACTAACTAAAATCCTCACATATAAATCGTTAACCATTTCACCAAATTTTCATTTTCAATCCGAAATTACTTAAATTTAATATTTCATATAATAATATTTATTCCACAAAATATTTAAATTAACATCCGAAATAATTTAATTGTCTAAAAACCTTTAACAATAATCACATCCCCTTAATTAAACTAATTTATATCCTTAAATTTTAATTTACCAAAAATTCTGTATTAACCTAATTTAATCAAATTCTCAAAATACCATTATTAATATTATTTTAATATAATATTTTCAACTTTATCAGTAAAGTCTATTTTTCAACAATAATTCATTTAATCAACTAAATAATTAATTCAACTCTTAATATTCTCCATTTATTTAAAATCCTTACCATTAATCCTCAATTAACCAATTTTTATAATTATGGAATATTAACAATGACTAATTAATTTACTAACTCTCAAAATCAACCATACAACTTAATCAAACAAAATCAATACTAAAATTTAAACTAAAATACTAAAAATTAACTAATCAACCATCTACCAAAACAATAAAAATGAATCATCAAAATAGTAACAATTAACCATAAATATTAAAATTTATCCACAGGGTGACCTAACAAGGACAGAGGCTTAGTGGTGGCGATGCTGCTGCAAGGGGGTATAGAGAGAGAGAGAGAGAGAGAGAGAGAGAGAGAGAGCTGGATGCTGTGGTGGCCGGTGCTGGTGTGAGGAGCTGCTGGTAGCGCAATGAGAGGGAGAGGAGACATAAATTGAGAGAGAGAGTTGAGTGAGAGTGAGAGTTAACGTAGATGGAGGAAGAAGAAGGAGAAAATAAAAAGAAAATAAAGAAAGAAAAAGAAAAAAGAAAAGAAAAGAAAAATTATTAAAAAAAAAAAAAACCGTCCAATGATAAAATGTCCGAGGGGAAAAATAATTATTATTGAAGGATTTTAAATAAATGGAAAAATAGTAGCGTACAGTGATTTAAAAAATATCTAGTTCGGATTCAATTTAAATTAACCCGGTGTATATGTCAAAATATTTTAAATCAATTAATAGAAAATTATATAAACTTATTTTACATTAACTTAAAATACTAAAAAAATTTAAAAATAGTTCAAATAGCACTATTATTAAAATAATAAAATGATTAAATAATAAATGATAAATTGATAGTTATGGTTAACTTACCTATCTTAGCTAACTCTTATAATAAACAATTTTAAAAAGATAATAAAAATAATTTAATTAAAAGAATTAAAGATCAGCACTTATTATTTAAATTTATTATTGTACTTTCAATAATTTAACATAAGAGCTATGAGTAATATATTGATTATAAATAATTTATGAATTATTATATAACTCAATTAGGAATTTCATTAAAATATCAATTTATTATAGATTGCTAATATAAATTTTTAATACTTATAGAAAAAATCACCATAAAATTTTATTTTCCTTTAGCTATAGGGTTTATTATTATTTTATGTCAAATACTTTTCTTCTTATTATTTTACTTCTTAATCTTAAAAATATTATTTTACTTGATTTTTCATTATTTTTACTTTCCATATTGTTTCAATCATAAAGTTTTATTTTTTTTTCATTCCTTTTGTTTGCAATACATTATAATATTTCTAATAAAATATTGAATAAAAAACACTTAATTAATATTTTTACTTTTTTAATAATTTATTATCATTTTTATTATATTATCAAATGAAAAGACTTATATTGCCATTTTATGAAAAGCATTCCTTTATTCCTCTTAATCCCTCCCTTTCCTTC
>CANUEP010221359.1:0-60221 GCA_947857235.1 Jatropha podagrica
AGAAAAAAATAAAAAAAAAAAAAAATTTTATTATTATTTTAAATAAAAAAAAAATTGTTATGGTTTTTTTTTTTTTAAAAAATTTTTTTTTTTTTTTTTTTTTTTTTTTTTTTTTTTTTTTTTCAGTAGAGAAAAGAAGAATCAAATCTACATCTATTATTAGGTAGTATATGTACTTACTACAAGGTATGTCTTGGTATGCAGACGAAACAATAGTTAACTAAGTGCATGTAATGTAAGTAATTGTGTGTAGGGGTGGCCACAGTTCTGAAACCGCATATTTCATTTCTAGAAACGATAAGAAATTGACCGTTTTAATTATTATTTGTAATTGAACAGTTATGGTTTAGTTTCGGTCCCTAAACAATTTTGAAACTGGCGGTTTTAGCTAGTTCATTCATAGTTCCAGTCGATTCTCCGATTGATTTTTCAGCGAATCATATAATTATAAAATAAAAAAATAGAAAATATTTTTTTCCAAATATAAAATTAAAAATTTGTGAAATAATTTCTAAAAAAATCCTTAAAAAATTAAAAAATGATTGAACTTAATTTTTTTTAAAATTGTTCAACTTAATTTATTTTTTGCTTAAAATAATTAGAACAAATTATTTTTTTTTAAAAAAAAGGAAAGGGCTTGAACATAGTTTTTTTTTTCGAAAATTAAATTGTCAGCGTATCTTCTTAGGATTTAGAGGAATCAAAACCCATTTAGTTCTTACTTATGTTGTACCAATTTCACTCATTCTACCTTAGTCGTTATTTCTACTACTGGTTAATATTTCTATCGAGAACCAATTGTGAAGATCATATAAATCTTCATTTTCTTTGATATTCTCTTGTGCTTTTAATTTGACTTTACTCCAATCATCGACACATGATTGTGCTTCTAGTGAATCGAGCATCATAATAGATCATGTTTCATCAAGTATGTTTTCTCCAACCTTTTTTTTGCCCTTAACGGTATTTAAATTTTCTCTACTTGCCATTATGAAAAAATAGTATGTAACTTGAAAAATTAAATAGAAAAAATTAGAGAGAATAATTAGATATTGAAATTTGAAGAAATTAATTGACAATAATTTGTACAAATAATTGGAGATTAGACTTTAAAGAAATTATTTTGCAATAGTTTGGACAATAATTTATAAATGAAAATTGGAGAGATTGTAAAGTAAAGAATAATATAGAGTCGAGATAATTTTGTGTGAGGAGATTATCAATGAAAAAGAGTATTTATAATAAATCCAAAAAATCATTTTTCCACAAATACCTTTAAAACTAGCTTTTATGTAGTCATTTATAATTGTTAGGTGGGGGTAATTTGGGGATTTCACAAAACTATTTGAGAAATAAAAAAAAAAACTGCTGGAACTAGTTGGACCGCCGATTCTAGCCATTTAATGTAAAATTCAGAACTTATTTGGAATTGCCGATTTGAACCCGCTAGAAAAATCGTTGCTTCTGGATAGTTCTGGATCATTTTTAAAACCGCTGATTTACGGTTGAAAAATAATGAGAACAGAATTGAACCGCGAGCCTTCGATTCTAATTACAATTTGAACTGGTTTCGATTAGCACCAATTCTGATTCCATTTCCATCAGTTTTGAACTGATAGTTTCGGTTCCAAAAATTGTAATTTGGCTGCCCCTAATTGTGTGAATATGCGAGTTGCAATGTTGAATGAAAATCTCTGTGGTTATAATTTCTACATTTCAAGAACATTTCATGCATAGAAAGAAATATTTAAAAATTCCTTGAAAATGTTTCGGGGCTATTTTATGTAAATTGAATAATAACATGTTTTGGCTTTTGGAAACTCATTTTTCTAATTAAAAATAAATGTATAAATAAGTATAAATTTACAAAATATATTTTCTATGAGTATGGAACTTATAAATAAGTTTTTTTTTCCTTTTAAATAATTTTTGGCTTATTATTAAATTTTTTTTAATAATTTATTTTTTATATTTATAAATATAGATTCTATTATTTTATATTTATGTGTTTTTTACACATTTTAAAACATAGGTGAAGATGATAAAGTAGTGTGGAAACCTTTCCAATTGGAAAGATTAGAAGCAAGTGGTGCCCTTTTGGATGGCTAAAAGCTTTCCAATTGGGTTAATTTCACACAACTTTCTTATAAATTTGCCCAAAAACTAATTATTATAGTGCTTAGTGGATTAACTTTTGGCCTAATGTTTTAACCTTTAGCCTAAAGCCACCACCTGAATTTTATGTTTTAAGCACATGCTTACTTATGATTTTGACTTATCCTATAAATTACATATAAAGGGTTGACTTTCTTGTTAGATTGTGGAATTATAACTAAAATCAATTGTATATTTAATCCATTAACATAAAAAAAAAAGAAATTAAAAATTACTACCTCTGTCTATAATACTTATTATATTTTTTTTAAAAAATTATTAAATTTGTCTAATTTACAATAAATTAATGAATAAATTGATTATATTACTCTTAATTTAATACTAATTATCTAAGAAAATTATTAAATTGAAGTAATAATTATTGATTATGTACAAACGGTAAATATGAAACAAATATTTTATTCTTTAAAACTATAAACGTGATAAATATTTTGGAACAAGTTATTTTTCAAATATAAAAGTATTATAGAACAAAAGTAGTATAGATCTAAAGAAAAAAAGTGAATAAATAAATGGTTAATTATATGATTAACGACATAAATGATTATGAAAGAAATTCCTTAAATTTACAAGAATTCATTAAGAATAACAGTACTAAAAATCTTGCAAATATTTTGGGCCATTTAAAAAAAATAACAAATAAATAAAATGGTACCGATGAAGTATATATTTTTAAAATTATATAAAATTATTATTTTATAAAATATTTATTTTAAATTGAAATTTGTACCGAACTCACATGCTATTTGCCAAATCAAAACTAGGTTTAAATATAGAGTCTCAGGAGATTTAATTGGCGTATACAAAATAAAATTTCTTCGAAAAATCCACCCAAGCAACGCTCAATCCAAGGCCATTTTCAATATTATACAGGCTTTCGAAGGTTGACCCTGAATCTAATGGATATGGATCAAAGCCTCAGGCTTGATCATCCATTTAGCATCATCCTCATCCGGCCCACCCAATTTAAACCCTACCCATATGCAAGTTTTTACAGATTTTATTAACTTATTTCTTTGAATTATAAAAATTATTCAAATAAATTAAATATGTTAAATTGTTTTTCAGAAGTTATAGGTGGCATTTATTACTAAACATTATACGAACAAAATTAGATGTTTTCAATATGTTTCGTAAGCAAAATTACCTGTTTTGATAGTTGTTAGCTATTTAAGTAGCTTTTTATGAAAAATTAAAAACTAAAAGTTATATTGATTAACTTTTTATAAAATGCTACCTTAAACTCTGAAAACTAATTCAAACGGTATATTACAAAACACTATAAAAAATATTATTATCAAAATTATTTATAAAATTATTGCTGAACACAGATTTCATCGATTTACTTTGCAACTGGCTCCGCAAATTCATCATATCTAATTGTTTGACCAAATTATCGAAATTATTAGTTAATAGCTAGAAGGTTGTATTATATGTTTGTATAAAATCGCATGTTATAAATGAAAAACACAATAACCTAATTGCCAAATCTTGAATTGTATCATAGTATCTTGTCTAGTTTTAATCATTTGATTTAATATTCTACATAATTTTGCACCCAGTCAAAGTCAGAATTGTTCAAAGTTAATTGTATTTTCATATAGTTTGAACTAAAAAAAGAAAAAAAAATCACAAATCACATGGAAACTTTGTGTATTACATGGCAAGTAGGAATTATAAAGCCAATGATTTTCTAAAATTCAAATTTAATATATATTAGTCTTTTGTGTGACAAAGTTGTATGTTGATTGTATTCATTATATACTCATTTTTTAATTTATATAATATGAAAATAAATATAAATGGTTAATTTACAACGTTAATAAATTCAAAGATCAGACCACCATCAGTACTATAAAAAGAAAGGAATATATTTAATAATCCTTCTAAATTTAGGTTATGCAAAATAAATTCAAATGATCAAGCTTGAGATGTATTTGAGTTTATGGATCATATTGATGCATTCCATTAGAGATTTAATCTGCATAATTAATTATATATTATACAGTAATTACTGAAGGTGGCTAATTAAGATTAATTAGTATATTATAATTGATGTTTTTGTTTCTGTAATTACCTTGTGAAGAGAGTATAAGCATTGTTAATACAAGGAGATTTCATCCACTCATCAGAATGTGATCTAAGTATTTCTCTTGCTTTTTCCTTCAAATAAATTGCACAATCAGCTTGTATTATGGTACAAAGCTTTGAAACAGCTTTAACCTTCAACATTTCTTCAAGAACCATGCTTGTTCCTGAGTACTTACATATTAATGCAAGAATCAGAATTGCTCGATCGTCGGTGACCGGAGAAACATTCAAGATTCTTTTTGCAACCACCGCAATTCCTCCTTTATGACTCAAAAATTTCTCTCTTCCATCAGCACATGAACATAAATGAAATAGTATCCCCATTATTAATTCTGTTGTTTTCCTTTCTGGTGATCTCCATTCGAGCTCGATAAGTTCGAACACTGCCCCGAATTGTACCATCATTATCCGATTTCTTCCCCATGGACAAGCATGTAATAATATGCTCAAGGCTGCATTAATTCCTTGTTGAGTGATTTTATTTACTTTTATAACTTCAACAATATTTTCAATAAATTCCGGTTTTAGCCTTTCGAGTACGCTAGAGCTTGCTTCTTCTAATAGCTTCTTTAGTACTGAAACAGCATGGGATTTAACAGTAATATGCTGATCATCAATATAATTATTGCACCCTAAAATCCATGAGAAACATTCAATTATCTGATCATTTTCAGAAACAAGAATCTTGGATTCGCTCGAAGGAATTCGAATCAATCGAAGAATACTTAAAGATTCTTGTAAACCATCAATCTTGGAATTCTTGAAATAATTTTTCAGTATAAAAAGTAACAAAGCCTTAGGCAAACCAGCTTCTACCATATGTTTTCTATTCCTTTCGTTCTCCGAAGCAAGAGTTTCCATTTCTCTGATGGTTTTCATTTGCAGAGATGGTCGATTAAGATCTTCGATGAGCTTCAAGACATGAAATTTGTTCATGCAATATTTCGGGGTAGGGATCCTATCAATACCTTTACAAGCATTTTCTACACACCAAGCTTGGATTAATCTTCGCAAAGTGTGGTTCGGGGTTAAGTCTGAATCTTTAGGCAAAGGTTGTTTAGTGACTGGACAGATTGCTGTGTTTTTGCTGTTACTAAATAGCCAATGCTCTATGCTTTCTCTATCGTATGTTATTCCAGTTATGGCTGTTACTGGGTCTTTCATGATTTGGAGAGATATGGGACAGAGAAAATACTCTGGAATTTCTATTTCATCCATAAAAAATATGCAAATAACACACACACACACACACACAAAAGATTCTAGAATAATAATAAAAAAACTTACCGATTTATCAGTTACACGATTCCATTCATACTTTATTCTCCTGGATAAAGAAAAAGGAAAGAAAGGAAGATTATTCAAGTAAGCTCTTATTGATTTTGTCTTTATATTACAGAAGAAGAAGAAGAAGATAAGGAGAGAAGGGTGGCTGTGGATTGCTAAAAAATGGAGGGGAGAAGACGGTGATTATGATTATGTAATGTGGAAATGAGAAAATATTTTGTTCTGAAGATCGGTAAGAGAAAGCGGCTAATTTATTGAAAAAAAAAAAAAAAAGAAGATTGAGAAAGAAAGAGAGAGAGAGAGTGGGGATTGGTCCTCTTTTACCGGTCATATATTCTCATGTTGGATCTCTTACCATACATAACATTCCAAGAAGCGTTATTGGTCAAAGAAGAAATATAAATACATTAATGTTTTGGATTATTCAATATTGATTTTAATGGCATTACTTATGCATTTGAACAAACTTTATTTAGTAACCGTTTTTAGAATCTCTCAAATCTGATTTACCTGACCAAGCTCCAACTGACACAAATTCAATTCTTAAAATAAATATATTATATTTATAACAAAATTTTAGGATTTATGAGGTTTTTTATTTTTTTATTTTAAAAAAAAACATTGGTATTGGCAATTAAAATTTCAATTTTGATGTTGATTTTATTTTTAAAATGATATCCGATTGCCTCATTTATTTTTTTCTAATATCAGAGAGGATTCAAATTTAAATCATTTGTCAAATTATATATGTATTTAGTACGAAAACCCCTATTTTTATTGGGTTAACGGATTACTTAATTATAAATTAATTATTTCTATTTCATAAAATTTTATATTGTCAAAACATGTTTTAATTACACAATTTCTTTAATTATCAATTTTTTTTAATATTAATGGCTCTAGTTTCTCGTAGGACTCATAAGAAAACATTTTCTTTTTCTAATTTATGAGAAATAAAGAAATAATCTTCCATTAGTAATTTTGATGAAGAATAATTTCTTATTATTTGGAAATCATATTGATCGTTCCTAAACAAGTAATGAGTATTTTATTTGAATAAGGTTAAATAAGATTAATTTTATACATGGAAAAGCTTTGTGGAGAATATCAAAACATGACAAAAAATTAAAAAAAAATGAATTAACTGAAATTACGGAAAAAAATAAATAATTTAAATATAAATAAAGTAAAAATATATTTCTAACATTTTATGTATAAACTTATCTACAAATGTGTATACGTTACATATAAATATATATAATATAGTTTGCTTCCATTTTCTTTTTATCATTAAAATCAAATAAAATCAAACTAACTAAATTAAATTTTATTAATTAAATTGGATCGAAAATTTAAAATCAAAAAAGGGATTTTGGATTTGAACATTTGTTAATTGATTAGAATTGGATCCAAATTGAATTTATAATTATCTATTATTGAACCAAATTGTGTTAAATATAATTATTAGTATAATATTAAAGAATTAATAGCATTTGTTTAAAGGAGAATTAATAGAACATTAAATAATAGTTGATGTAATTTTATGATATGAATAAATTACTTCATTTATGAATTTTAATGATACAAACGGTTTTTATTTTATAGTAATTACAAAGTAAATTATTTCAACATCAATTGAATAATTATTTATTTGTTCAATTAAATTATCTTAAATATTTTTCTTAATTTTTTTTTTTTTGAAAATAAAATATTTTTCTTAATTGTGCATAGTACATATATAAGATTATATAATATATTTTTCCTAATAAATATAATCTGTGGAAACGATAAATGAATATTAGCTATGAGTGTTATGAATGTAATAAAGTTTTCCAATTGAACACGCAATTGAAAAGAGAAAAGTAAATTAGAAGGTAGTGAGAAATGAATATACATTTGAGAATTGAGATGCAGACAACAAATAATATTGGCAAAAAGGAAATAGAAGAATAGGGTATTTCTTCTAGAGAGGCATCACAGTGAAGAAATTAATTCAGGAAATTTGTGAATCATGTCCAAACAAGAACAAATTCAAAATTTTCAAAAGGACATAACAGTAACACGTCATCATGGATTTATGTAACAATCATCTCGTAAAAAACAAAAAAGTTAAGTCAACTGGTGGGTTTACTTTAAATTGGCTCACAATCATTGGATCTGTTTTCGTAATGACACCCTGCGATTATCTTTATCCTACTTCTCTATTTCATCCGTCTAAAATTATTTATTTTTTATTTTTTTATATAATATTTTTAACTTATTATTTTATTTTTTTATGACGTGCGCTGCATGTTGACGATACTCATTGTATTTTCATTTTTTTATACTCTTTTAATTCTTTATTTATATAATATTAAAATATAAATTTTTATTTAGATTAAAATACATACAATTGGTCAATTTGTATTAGACTTTGTTGTATAAGTTATTTGTAATATTATTTTCTATAATAAAAATATAAATTATATTAAAAAAAATTACTATTTTGACTTTCAAAAATAACTCTGAAAAATGCTATAACTTAATTAAATTTGATTTGTTGGATAGAAAAAAAAAATCAAGTCAATAAATGAAAATTACAAAGTAAATCATGCTAGGATCCAATTTTAGTTAATTAATGAGTTTATTCAAGTTTTTTTTTTATTGTTCTAACTTGTAAATTTAAAATAGATAAATAAGTTAATTAAGTAATAAAAAAATTACATAAAAGAAACGTTATATCTTTTTCAAATAAATTTATAATTTTTCCTACAACTGTATAAAAAAAGGAGAGTATATTTTTTTCTTTTTTATTATATAATATTTATTTATTTAAAAAATAATTTTTAGAAATTATATCTAGTCAAATAATAAAATATAATTTTTCTTTTTTCTAGTTCACTGAGCTAGAACTAAATTATACTCGCATCAAGTCAGTTCAAGAAGAGATAAAGTACTCACAGTGAAAATTTATTTCATTTATGAGAATTGAACATTCAACCTTATCTAAAAGAAAAGAGTGTCGAACCGCTCGTTAGTATAAAATATAATTTTCAAATTGATTACGACTAAGATTATTTTAGAATATTTTAAATTTTATTAAGAGCGATATCGAAAATTTTATTATTCCTTTCTTTTATTCTCACATTTATATGTAGTATAGATACTATAAGAAAAAAAGTTTGTTTATATATTTGCATTTCAACTAAGAAAGTATCAAAAATAAAAAATAATGATTCCTAAAATATTGAAAGATTAGGTTCAGTGAAATTATCTTTTTTTTATAATGAATTTACTTATAAGTAAATATTTCAATTTTTTTTTAAATACACCTACAAAAACAGTTAAGGGTTATTTCGGGGAATTGACTCATAACTTATTGGTCATGGGACCTCTACCTTGGCCACTAGGCTAAGACTTCATTGGCATTTGATTAATTTCAAGATAATTTAATATGAATTATTAATTTTTATAAATATTAGTATAAGGGTATATTAGGAACAAATTGCAGCAAAAATCATAATTTAATCATATTAATTAAATTTTTTCGAACTACGTGTAAATCAAACTGGGAGGACGGAGAGTGTTTGAGAAGCTGCTAATCCATTTACCTTATACGCGGATTTAGGTGAGTCAAGTCAATTTTTTCTACTTTTGGCAGGGACAAGAATTAACGCATTAGCCCAAACTAAGTCCTGCAATGATTTC
The DNA here is from genome assembly GCA_947857235.1 of Jatropha podagrica. Lineage (NCBI taxonomy): Eukaryota > Viridiplantae > Streptophyta > Magnoliopsida > Malpighiales > Euphorbiaceae > Jatropha > Jatropha podagrica. The sequence continues at coordinate 9,241 of CANUEP010221359.1, forward strand.
TTCTCCCTCTAAATTCTCATTATTAATAATTCCTTACATTTGAAGTTAATTATTGATTAAACTGTTAAATAATTTTAAGTTTACAAAATAGTTATAATTAACTAAATTATCCTTTTGAAATTATTTAAAAATCATTGCTTAGTGGGATATTAAAAGATTAAAGTAAAATTAAAAAAATTAATTAATGTTTACTTAATTTTTTTTATTATGATAAATCGAGTGAGATAAAAATTTTTTTCTTAAGTGATACTTCAAATGTTAAGTAAAAAGTATTATAATTTATTTTTTGAATTTTAAATTAATTATAATCTCTTAATTCTTGCAATATCTTCATCATTTTTAACGTAATGGATAAAGATTATTATTATTATTCAAGGATCTCTTTATATTTTTTTTAAAATAAGATTAATCTCGTTTTACATTTTATTACCGCTTCTTCCTATAAATATTTTCTTTTTATGGATTTACACTCTAATTTTATAAAAAAATATTTATTAACCTGAAATGTGTTTTACCATTTCGATCACTCCTTATAAATGTAAATTACTTTTTTTGAAATAGTAACAAACAAAAATAAATAAATAAACAAATAAAAGCAACAGTAATACTTTTAAGATTCAACTATGAACTCAAATGATACTTTTAATTTTCGCAGCTGAGTAGTTATCTAGGTTTGCATCGGCCAGACCCGCTAGCATGCAAGGCATCCACAGCCCTCCTCCAGGCATTCTCCATTCTGCCTTGGTTATCTCATGATACAGTTGGAGTTGGGCATATGCCCGACTTGCTCCTAGCCAGTCTCTTTTCTTCTCTTTGCTCCTAGCTAGTCTCTTTTCGACTGGTCTAAAACAAAGCTTTTTTTTTTTTTTTTTTTTATAATTTTGCGAAACAAGAACATGAAACCAAACGTGAAACTTACGGAATTTGTTTGCAAAAAATGATCCATTGCGCATTAGAATAATGGTGGCTTAGGGTTTTAGGGAAAATATGTCAATTAGGTTAGCTGCCACTTTGAATTTTGATGGTTGGTTCTAAGTCCAGTCGTTTTGTTTGTTTGTTGGTCGTCTCATAACTCCAATCCCTTTCAACGCTCATAATCCTTTGAATTCCAAATATACGTATTTGCTCGACCGCCTGGGTCATGCCTGTGAAAACATGAAATTGGATCTTGCTTTTTCTTTTCTTTTTTTTTAATTGATATGAGTATGAAGAATTTCAATTATAAATCTCATTTTTGGAAAGTTCTTAGGCTTTTATCACTATGGGTGAGCATTAAATGGTTTAAACTGTAAAACCAAACTAAATCAAATCAAACCGCATTAAACCGTCAGTTTTAAATGATGTGTAGTTTTAAACGGTTTGATTTGATTTATAATTTAATAAACTGGTTTCAAAACAATTTGATTCCATTTTCATTTTGTTAAATCATTTAAAACCAAATCAAACTGCATTAATATTTATGATGTCATTGTGTTATTAATTTATTTGTCATATATTTTATCTAATTTGAAACTTTAAAAATACACCTTGTGAATATAACAATTTTTTTTATGTTATTTCTTGTGTTCTTAATGCTGAATTATTGAAAGAAATTTATTTGTATATAAATAAGTTCTTTTTGGTAGGTTACACTTTGGTGGATCATAAATATTAATTACATATAATCCTATTATTTTATAAATTTAAATTGTAAAAATTGATATTTTATTTTATATGTTATATTTTATGTTATCAAACAACTGATCACTATTTTGCTAATTACAATTTTTTTTGGTTATATATTATATATGAATTCATTATGTTGTTCAATTAAAATTAAGATAATTATTAAATGATTCTAATGGCATCAAACCGTGAACCAGACCCCACCAAACCCTTTTTGCAGTTTAGTTTAGTTTGATTCATTGATTAAATAGTTTGGTTTGAATTGAAAAATCTATAAACCGTAATTTATGGTTTGATTTGAAAATTTTTGAAACCACACCAAACAAAACCGTGCTCTCCCCATTGATACAAAAGCCTACTATGGCTGGTCGCAATGACTTTATTTTATTTTTCTATTTTTAAATTTATAAAGATGTATTAACTACAAAATATAGTTTTAGATCTACATAAATTAAAGTTTATGAAATTCATAGTGTATAGACTTCTTACACAATTTAAATTCTTAATCAATAAATGCTAAAATTATAAAATTTTATTGATACATAAAGTAATATTTTATTTATAAAAATTATAAAAAGAATTTAGCGTAACAATAAGGTTTCAAATTAAATTTAAAATCTATCAACTTGTATAATTAGACATTTTAAATTAAATAAAAATTAAAAATAAATATTTCATGGATAAATATATAATATGGATTTTTTTAAAAAACATATAGATGAATTTAGAAAAAAAAACTAATAATTAAAGGTAACAAATTATCATTTATATTTATTAATTTTATAGTTAAACATTGTAAATTAAATAATTATTAAGTAAAAAAATACAATAATATATATAGTATATAAAATTTTGACTGCAATAATTGTAAAAATCAATTTAGAGAAAAAAACTAGATCCTCATAAATTTTGTAATAGTAATGACTTTTTTTTTTCTCTTGATTATTAATATATATTTTTAAATCAAATAGATATGACATTACTAGGTATATTAAAATATATGATATAAAATTTGATTATCTATGTTAGAAAAATTATTTTGTGACGACATAAAATTGGAGAAAAAGAAATTTAAGTCAAACATCTGAGTTATTTAATTTGACTTTTTTTAATTTGAAAGATTTTTTTTTTAAGGTTTATAGAAAGAAAATTGATATGTCATATTTTTATATTTTTATAGTATTTTTAACTTAATTTTTATTAGAAATTTTAGTATTTTTAACTACTTTAATTAGTTTTCATTTAGATTTATTTATAGTTTTAATTAAGTTTCTTAATTATTGATAAGCTTAATTTGAAAGATTTTTAATAAGAAAATAGTCAAATATCGCATTAAAGAATGTTGGAATTGAAATTTGGAGTTTAAAGCTTAACACGGCCAAGTTAATGAAGTACATGGCCAGGCCATGTACACGCTATGGTCGTGTTACCAAAAAAGCTAAAAATTCAATTGGGCCTAATTTAGCTATTTAACCTATATAAATTTGAAATATGAGCGTGATCTGTACATGAGACTGCATGAGAATAATAAAATGACTCATCTTAGCATTGCTCCAACCCAATTTGGTGAAAGAAGATTCTAATTAGGAAGGAATCCAACTCAATATCAATTTCCTATCCAGATAATATTTTCTCATAATTAGACAAGTTAGTTTCTTACTTGAATTCGAAAACACTCTACAAGGTCTATATAAAGAGAGATCATCACAGGGATTATGAGGATCTGATCATCAAATATTAGATATTAGATCTTTGTTGTACTCTTTTTTTCTTAGTTTTCTTTGTTTTTAAGACTTTAAGCATTCAAGTTGTGTGAAGAATTAAGGGGGTCGTCTATGCTATTGTTTAACTAGTTTTATCTCTAAATTTATTATTTTGTTTTTTACTTTTTCATGATTCATATTAATTATGAAATTATTTTCAAATTTAATTGAGTTCTATTTAATTACTATATCGAATTAAATTTTTATTATAAAAATATGATGTAGCTTAACTTCTACTCTATAATATAAGATTTGTTTTTCTTTATTTAAGATATAATTTATTATTGAATTTAATACTTTTAGACAAAATTTTTCTCCTTGATTGATTTATTTCATTAACCATTATCAGAATAAAGGTTTTTAATAAGAAAAAGATAATAAATTACAAATGAATAATAACTTAATGTGGAAGCTATGTAATTCAATCAATATTATTTTATGTAATTAATTAATAATTAAAAAAATAGGTGTGATAGAGCAAATCAGACACTTTTCAAGTTATGTTGACAACGCATAAAAGATGGGAGACCAAATGAGCTAATGATGGAAACACGCGTTAATGAATCCTTTTAACAGGTGCATGTGAAACTTATAAAAGGATCATGAGAGCAACATAAAAGTCCCTAACCAAATTTTCCAATGAATTTAGCCAAACAAATCAAATTCTCTAATAAGTCAATTAATTTAATTTTTAAACATCGCCTTTATTTTTCTCAAGTACCGTTAATTTACTTTTTTTTGTAATCATAATTTTATATTTAAGCAATCACAATCTTTTTACTTTTCAAACAATCAAAAGTCTCTTTACAATTTTCGTCGGCTCAACCTTACTTTAATTGTATTGCTAGTGAAATGTATATTTATGGATAAATTTACAGTCTAGAAATCAAATTAAGTGCAGTTTCATTTTTTATTTAGTGTAGTATACAAACTTGGCATGCCCATAATTTCCAATTTAAGTTATCAGCCAGCGAATTGGCTGTGGGTTGCACTGAAAGAACCCACAGCAGAAAGCCAAAAAGATAGAAAACCTTATCTACTGTAGCAAGCCACAATTGAAGCACGTATTCTTCCTTGTACAGAATCAAAATTTTGCAAATGTAGGCGGCTCAATCAAAGAAGACCAAGTAAGTACATACAATTTTCAATAATATTATTTTTATATTTTATGATAATTATTAATATTAATAGTTCAAAGCTTATTAAGTTTGAATGTTAAGTTTCTGGTCAAAGTCAGATTCAATTATGTCCAATATTGCTTTCTGGATAAAAATAAAGGAGGATAAGGATAAATAGGGTATTTCCTTGCTACAAATTTCTTTGTAATAGGTCTTCAATTTGTTGATATGATTGGCAATACAGCAATTTTGTATCACTGCGCTTTTGAAGTAAGCGTGATGATCAATTTTGTAAATTAACACTTGTAAGACTGAATTGTCCTTGCGATACAATAATATTTTGGAATAAGAGTGTAAACAAAAATAAGGGCTTGTTTGTTCATTGTTATGGTTGCATGTTTTATTTATAAGAAACAAAAAACAATACTTATTTCAAATTTACTGTTTTCTTTTTTCCAGTTCATGATGTGAAAAAATTACTCCTATTCATCGTAAAAATTTGCAATACTTCAAATCCACAAATCAATCCTTCTTTAATTCTTTTTGCCATTAAAATATACGTGAGTTTGTAATATAAATAATTAATTAAAACTGAACTAAACCGCTTTTAGATAGATTCTAAGACGTTTGTGAGATTGTCGGCTTTGATTTTTTTGGATTTTGAATCAAAATTAAATAATATATTTTTAAAATAATATGTTTTAATTTTTTTTTAAGATTGAAAGCTTGAATAAATATAATAATAATAATAAATATTACTATTGAAAAAAACTGAACCAATTTAATAAAAATTCTTAAAATTAGTTTAAAAATAATAATAAAACAAAAAAATAAGTTACAAAGTTCTCTTAAAAGATGTGTTTTTTACAATTTCAAACTGAAATTATTGATTTTAAATCAAAATCACCCATTTGAATCAAATTGCACTTACTATCCATCACACAACAGATTGATAGCTAATTTAGCAGTGTCTTTTTCGCCTCCAATTTTATTTTAATGGCTTCTTCATGATGTTAGTGGAGTTTTTTATTCGAAAATTTATACTTCTTTCGTTCCATTTTGATAACTTATTGTTTTTTTTTTAATGTCCTAAGATGTTTGAAAGATTTCTAAATTTAGATATGTAAATAATTTTTTTTCTATAATAATATTTATGATTGTTCATTAAATAAATAATTTTTATTAATATTTTAATCAATTAAGGGTAAAAAAAAAACTGTTATTAACTAAATTCTTGATATATGTTCAGTCAAATTATGAAAACAAAATGGGACAATGGTAAATAACAAAAAAAAAAAAAAAAAGAAAAAACAAATTTTACACCTACTCCTAATAAGGGGTGTCAAAATAGGTTAATTTGTTGGGTTTGCTACGAATTCGCCTAACATGCAACGCAATTAGATTCAACATGAACACTATCCATTTAATAATCGTGTCAAATTTTCAATACGAATATGACACGAAATTTAGACAGATGACATGAATATGATACGTATAATCTAGCTAATATAATAGACAGGTTAGGTGAGTCGTACTAACCCGTATATAACTCTTATAACCCGCTTAATATCATAAGCAGATTAAATAGGTTGTATTGACCTGTATACAACCTACTTGATCTGCTTATGATATTTTTAAGCTTTATACATACCACGCATAAATAAAAAATAATAAAATTTAAGTAGATCATAAATCATAAATATATAAAAGTTTAAATTAAATAATAAATTATCATTCAAATTGTTCTTAAATAAACATATATAAAATTATAAATATAGTCTAAAGTGCAGAATTAGAGGATAAAGGACAACTATCAGCAACTATATGTAATTCCATAGACTCTAAATTAACCTCCATAATATGTTTTGTGAGTTCCTCCAAAATAACAAAAAGAACAAAAGGTGAAAAAACAAATAGAAAATGACCTTTAGGCTCTAAAACAAAGATTTGTTCTTGCATTTATTGACACATTTTTAAAGTATAACAGAAACCACTTTTAACTACAATGATTCTTATTTTGATTTTGTTTACAATTGCACAAAGTGAGGCTTTAGGCAACAGCAAAAAGGACTTAATCAAACCTATAAAAGCAGTTGGAAATGTGGGCAGTGTTGGACTGGGGTGGCCTCAGCGCTGAACTACTCAACTGAATAACAAAACACTGTCGTTTTCCTTCTTTCTTGCTGCTATATTTGAGCAATCCTATCTTTGTATATAAATGATCCTTTTTTTCAGAATCAATTAAAGCCAAGCGACTTATTCACAAGTATAAATGGTCCTTCTGTAATTTGAGAATTGTCCTAAACACAATTCTTGATTCTTCAAGTATTATCTATTTCTTTTCTTATCATTCCCAAATCACCTACCAAAGTAGAAACTCAGTTCTACTCTAACATTCGGTATCAAATCATAAATTAAAATATTTAAACAAAATTATCAGATCAAAAACCTAAAAAATTTACAAAATAATAATAATAATTCAAACTTCATCATAGTACTTCATCGTCTTCACATGAACAAGTAAAGGTGTAGTGATTTTGTTTTTTCCTTTTGTAGAATAGCTTCGAATTTGGTTTTGTAGAGAGAAGTTAGGGTTTCAGTTGTAGTATTTTTATTTAATATATGAGTTTAAAATTACCTATGTATCCTCTGATTAACGGGTCACCTAATTACTCCGCATGTTAAATTCATCAACTTCAATCTATTTATTTTGTAGTTAGACAAACAAACTCATCAACTTCAATTTATTTATTTTTTAGTTAGACAAACAGTACTTGATTATTGATTTTTTTCATTTCAAAACGTCCAAGTAGTAAAATGGAAAAGCTTAGAAAAACCGAAAACAAAAGGAGAGGATGAATTCGCCCTCAGCCCATTTGTAAAACAAAGCCCATGAACAATGTGAATCAAATCAGCAAACCCAATAATATGAATCAAATCAAATCAAAATTGGGGCTTTTTGCCGCTTAGAGAGAGAAAACCTAACCACCAAAAAAGATAAACCACGCCACCGAACTGATTCAAAAAGGGTGAGAAATTAAGGAGAGCTGGTCTGGACTAATACTGGTACGGAGATCAACCGATTCTTTCGCTGGCTCGCCGCTCAACAGTTTCTATCGTTCTGGTCTTCGCTGTTTGTTGTCGCCGCTCAACAGGTTCTATTTTCTTCTTTTCTTCTTGTTGAAAATGGAACTTCTTTTCTTCTCGTTGAAAATGGAATCGTTTGCTTTTTTAATAAACCGAACTCAATTTGAAATGGGGAGAATTTTTTTTTTTTCAAGAAACGCATTTCCAAACCGTTTCAGTCCCGTTTTTCGAAATTTTTCGATATTACAGACATGGGCCGAAAGGTTTCAGGCTAGTGGCAGACGGGTTCCTTGTTGGAAGCGTTTTCTTAAATCGGAAAGGCCACAGAAGTTGGCAAAGTTGCCGTTTCCGTGCGTCCTATACTTCTAGTTCGACAAACTTGTAGCAGAAACGGAGTTATGTTTTATACACCCACTGTTGCTTTACTCGTAAATCTTCAATTATTTCACAAATGGGAAATGCATTTGTTTTGTTAATTTCTTTTTCTTGTTTTTATTATTTGCCTAAAGAATTAGGTACTGGTGGTTTCGATTAGTTCGAGTCAAAATGTTCGTCTAATCTGTACATGGGTTTTCTTGTTCTAGATAATTTTTACATAGTTTCTTACCTTTCATATATATTACTTTTTTTTTTTTTTGGGTATAATAAGATAGACCCACTTCACATTCAATATTCCTTAATGACTTAATGTCTCTGTATCCGCGCAATGTCTAGTTGAGAACTTATTTTTTCCGGACAGGGAAACATTTTTGCCCCGCAGAGAATCGTTTCTGCCTGAAAGAGAATTTTACTGTCAACGGAGAATTATTTCCGCCTGATAGAGAAGTATTTTCCCCTGACATGAAAACTTTTCCATTCGGCAATGAAATACAGAGAAAATACTTTGCAGTCGAACGCATTAGATGCATTTGACTTGCTGAAACCGATCCTGGAAGTGAATCCAAGTCTTGGAACTCATGGAATCCAAACTTGTTGCTCAGAAAATGCGTATTCCATCTTCGCCACCTCTTGGATGTTTCTTTTTTATCAATCGCTCAAAGTCTGTTTCTTCAATGAAATTGCTAAACAATCCCCTTACAAATTCAGCTTCAAAGTTTCTTTCTTTAAGAGGGAACTTAGTATTTTCTGCTGCTCCGGTTGCTGTTACTGATATCCAAACATCTCCGTTTCTCCTTCAGGAGGTTAATAGAAAGATACCCAGAAAGTTTTCAAGGCCTAAGTGGTCAATGAATAAGCAAACTGAAACAAATTATGAAATGAGACGACCTGCAAAAGAGGGATTAAAGCAATATTCTGGGATGTTACGTGAGTGTGCTTCAAAAAAGACATTTGTTGTGGGAAAGGCAATTCATGGGAATATGATTAGAAGTGGGTTAGAGCCAGATTCTCATTTATTGGTTTCTTTGATTAATTTTTATGTAAAATGTGGGAGCTTAGTGTCTGCGCGTAAGGTGTTTGATGACATGTCTGAACAAGATGTTGTGTCATGGACTGCTCTAATTGCAGGATTTGTGAGTGAAGGGTGTGGAATTGATGGTGCTAGTCTTTATTGTGAAATGAGAAAAGAAAATATAATGACCAATGAGTTTGCCTTGGCCACTGTGTTGAAAGCATGTTCTATGTGCTTGAACATAGAATTTGGAAAGCAGGTTCATGTAGAGGCAATAAAAGCTGGGTTGTTATCAGATTTGTTTGTTGGTTCTACTCTTGTTGACCTTTATGCAAAGTGTGGTGAATTAGAGCTTGCTGATAGTGTGTTTTTTGATATGCCGGAGAAGAATGATGTGTCATGGAATGCTTTACTTAATGGTTATGCTCAAAAGGGCGATGGAAAGGAGGTGCTGGAGTTGTTTATTCAGATGACAGAATGTGGAATGCACTTTAGTAAATTCACTCTATCTATTGTGTTGAAGGGCTGTGCTAACTCAGGAAATCTGCAAGTAGGGAAGATTTTGCATTCTTTGTCTATTAGGAGTGGGTGTGAACTTGATGAATTTATGGGTTGTAGTCTTGTTGACATGTACTCCAAGTGTGGGTCGGAATATGATGCATTAAAAGTATTCAGCAGGATAAAAGACCCTGATGTCGTAGCCTGGAGTGCAATGATTACTGGCCTTGATCAACAGGGCCATAGCCATGAAGCAGCTAAGGTATTTCATCTGATGCGATGTGCAGGAGTTAAACCTAATCAATTTAGCCTTGCTAGTGTTATTAGTGCTGCTACAACTATGGGTGAACTGCGGTTTGGTCAGAGTATCCATTCCTGTATTTACAAGTGTGGACTGGAATCTGAGAATTCAGTTGGCAATGCGCTGATCATGATGTACATGAAAAGTGGATGTGTGCAAGATGGTGTAAAAGTATTTGAGAGAATGACCAATCAGGATTTAGTTTCATGGAATGCCCTTTTATCTGGTTTCTATCACCTTGAAAATTGTGAGAAAGGGCTAAGAATCTTCTACCAGATGCTTATGAAAGGTTTCAGGCCCAATATGTACACATTTATTGGTGTAATAAGGTCTTGTACCAGTCTTTTGGATGTGCGCTTTGGAAGACAAGTACATGCTCATATCATAAAGAATAGCCTTGATGGTAATGATTTCATTGGAACGGGTCTCATTGACATGTATGCAAAAAGTAAATGCTTGGAGGATGCTGATGTAGTTTTCAATAGATTAGCTAACAAGGACCTCTTCTCTTGGACAGTCATTATCTCTGGTTATGCACAAACTGATTATGCAGAAAATGCTGTGAAGTACTTAGTAGAGATGCTAAGAGAGGGTATGAAGCCTAATGAGTTCACTCTTGCCAGCTGTTTAAGCGGATGCTCCCATATGGCAACCCTAGGAGGAGGGCAGCAGCTGCATTCTGTGGCAATTAAGTCTGGGCATTTTGGTGATTTATATGTTGCTAGTGCACTTGTTGATATGTATGGGAAATGTGGATGCATAAAAGATGCCGAGGCCATTTTTACGGGCTTGTTTTGTCGGGATACAATCTCATGGAATACAATTATATCTGGATACTCACAACATGGGCAAGGGAAGAAGGCTCTTGAAGCCTTTCAGCTGATGTTAGATGAAGGCATTGTGCCTGATGAGATCACTTTCTTAAGTGTTCTTGCCACTTGTAGCTACATGGGTTTGGTAGAAGAGGCAAAACAGTTTTTTAACTGGATGCGCAAAGCTTATGGGATCAATCCTTCGATTGAGCATCATGCTTGTATGGTTGATGTTCTTGGTCGAGCAGGAAAATTCAATGAGGTTGAGGCCTTCATTGATGAAATGAATCTAACGCCGTATTCCTTGATCTGGGAGACTGTTCTTGGAGCATGTAAATTGAATGGGAATGTTGACTTGGGTGAACGAGCTGCTGAGAAACTATTTGAACTTGAACCCAATATGGACTCCAGTTATATATTGCTATCAAACATTTTTGCGGCCAAAGGTAGGTGGGATGAGGTTAAAAAGATAAGGGCTTTGATGGCTACTAAGGGCGTTAAGAAAGAGCCTGGTTGTAGCTGGATAGAAGTTGATGGTCTAGTCCACGTCTTCGCATCTCACGATAGTTCACATCCCAAAACAAGGGAAATCTATGCTAAATTGGAGGAGCTGGGGCAAAAATTGACTTCAATAGGTTATAGGCAAAACTTGGGCTTGAATGTTTAACTTTCAATTTTGGATGAATCTCGGATCAATTTAACCTTATGATGAGTTCTATGTTTTGATAAGGTATGCAATTAACAAGCACTTAGGTTATTGATTCTGGGGATAATGGAAATGTGATATATGATATTTTGGTTATCTTGGAAACTTAATTGAGTGGTGCAATAGAAACGGGTTATTGTTTTTACACCATGTTCTTCTGTAATTCCTTTGAGTTTCTCGGATTAGATTTCTGCAGTTTGTTGCACTTGAGTTTCTTGATCCTAACACAAACGCAGCTCAAGTTGAAATTTCTAGTTTTACTAATTTCATTAATGAACTATTTTAACCATACAGTTCCACATATTTTGCTTGCAGATTCTCACTCTTTTACCAGAGCCATAATGAGGACAGATTCTTGTTAGTTCAGGTTGCTTTTATGGGGTCTACTGTAAGTTTTTGCATTCACTTCTTGTTAATAATTTTCTACAATTTTAGAATGTGAATATTTTTGCATTTCTTTTAAGGTTATGCTTGGATACGTGAGGATTGCAAATGAATAGAGATTTGAATTAAACATTGATCTTAGTTTCTATGATGTATAAATTTTCTCAAGTTGGACGAAATAAATAGAGATCCTTCGCAGGTTTTTATTATATTAACATATTATTTCTCTATATTTGCAATGAAGTTGTACAAGAGTTAAAGTCTTGGAGATTTAACTTTCTGCATTACATTATTGTAGCCTTTAAGATTTAGATGCTTTGGGGGAATGAATGCCTAGGGAGTAGCTATTGCATTGTTTGTTTTTCTTTGTTCTGTTCCCCTGCCTATTCTCCCTCTTGCAATGACTCTCTTGTTGAACTACACTAACGATACATCTAATAGATCATAATTGAATGCAATAAGTGGACAAAAGGTTAAGGACTTACATTTCATTCCACTAAGCATGCTTTAACAGGACAAACAGAATATTGTCTTGTACTCTTTTTTCAGTTTTTTCATAGATTCATAGTGTTATCGTTCAACTTCTTGAAATTGATTTACATTTTCTTTTATTTTTTGGTTAATTAAATGAAGGCATTCAGCTGGATTGGTGACCGATCAACCAGTGATGTTGTCGTCAGACTACGAACACAGGAAGGCCGAGATGAGTGGTTTTACTGTCATTCTCACATCCTGGTAGAGAAGAGCAAATACTTTGGTGACCGTCTTTCTGAGAACTGGCCTACTTGCCAGATCATTGACTCACGGAATTGTGTCGAAGTGTATTGCCAAGAGTCAGACTTTGATCACCATGTCAATTTTCTTCGCCTTCTGTATGTTGCTATAGATGCCTCATCAGATGATATATGGCATGGTGTGAAGAATGCCCTTGGCATTCTGCGGGTTGCTGTTGAGCTTGGCTCGCCAAAAATTGTTACTGTTTGTGTAAATTTCTTGGAAGCAGTCCCTTGGGAAGAAGCTGAGGAGGAGGAGATCCTAAGGATCATACCACGCATGGGATCACAAGCAGAACCAATTCTTGCCCGTCTCCAACCAGTCAATCCATCATTAATAAGGAGGATTTTTCTGTCTGCTATTCAATTTGCTACATCATCACCTGCTTCAGTCATGAATGATCTGAAAACGTCTGCACAGGAGCAGCTTGAATACATGCTCACAGAAGATGATGATGCCCCTCTATTAATAGCTGACGATGAGATAAGATGTTTTGTAAAAGAATGTTTGAAAGGGCTCTTCTCCAGATTTAACGAACTATTGGACGATTTGTTGTTTAAATCTGTGGAATCAGTTTCAGAGTCAGGGAGAATACGATCACTTCAATCTTATTTATCAGATATATCATGGGCATGTCAGATTTTAAGTAAGTTGGAAATCTTGTTTGAATTTGTCTACAGTTGGGTAGATGCATCAGATAAGATACTTCAGGTTGTTGAGCTAGCATGCACAGCTGTTGAAATAATTGAGATAAAGTTGAAGGTTATTGAGGTGGCGGCAAAGGTTTTAGAAGCGATAGGATATGGCACTGTTATTTTGCCAACTGCGAAACGGCTTCATATGGTGAAGGTTTGGCTTCCATTTGTGAGGGTCACGAAGCCTTTTATTGACTCTGTAACAACTAACTATGACGATTCTGAGCTTAAGATTGATGGTGAGCAGTGGCAGTCCTTGGAATCCTCATTTGTTTCAATAGTTCTTGCATTACCTTCAGGAGCCCAGGCAGAGATTTTGACCGAATGGTTGGAGAATGAGCACATTCGCTATCCAGACTTTACGGAAGCATTTGAAGTGTGGTGTTACAGGTCCAAGGTTGCCAAGAGGAGACTAGCAGATATAAAAGGAAACCATGATATGATCAACACAAGTTGATAAATTCACATTACCTCTTTCCATAGTTTTATGAGGTATAGAGTTAGACAGATCTTACTTAAGCTAGCATCAAGTAACTATTTTTGTTTCCTTTTATCTGCATATATTAAATTGTAATAGAAAGAAAGTTCCACTGGAACAAGAACTGCACTAGGTGGATTTATTCAAGGGTTTTGCAGATTATAGAGTTATATGATCCATTTGATTGTAAAAAAAATTATTGTGAATATCACAAATTCTGAAACAACTAAAGAATTGAAGATGTATATTTCTGCGATCTTTTCCCAAGAATAGGAAAAGCTTGTGCAATCTCACTGTACTCTCAGACTATGTTATGCAAATTTCACATTTATTTATTTGGTAGGAATTAGTATTTTAGTGGGAATTCATTAGATTGGAGAAATGTATGTTCCTGGGTTATCTTGTTATTGATATTCTCAAGAAGACAATGACGGTCATGAGATACTATCATTCTCATAGTACCATGTCCTTAGCCAAAACATAGCATAGAATATTTCCTCCTCTGTCTTTGCTTGGACTAACTAGGACAGACACTGGTTTTAGTAAATTTGAACTTTCAGTTCAAAATGAAAGTGACCTTAACTAGAAGGATAGAGAAATAGCAGAGGAGGACCTTTATCCATGCTAGTCATATATTAATAGTAATTTAGGTCAAAGATTTCAATATCCTTGCCAAACGAGCAATCTCTTTAAAAATTGAACATCTTTGGTATACTTGACCCTTTTGTATATTTTATATTCTAGTACACAATAATTACTTTCTTTTCCTTCTTCAAGCCAATGATTTTGAAACATATTGATGGGTGTGTGTGTGTGTGTGTGTATATAATATTTCACTCTTTCTAACTTCATTTTGCTGCCTTGGTTTCTTTCTAACTTTTCTGGAGCAGAAGGCTTTATGAGGTTCCCCCAGATCAGCCATCCTATCTCCTTGTTTGGCATCAGAAAAATATAATTTGCAGCAATGGAGACTTGCTTTATGACCTTGGTTTGAATAGGACATGTGATATCGATTTTTCGAGAAACTCACACATCACAGACCTCAAAGTACATCAAGAAAAGGATTTTCTATAAAAATCTAGGGACAGTTTGATTCTGCAAGGGACAGTTTTACCTTGTATCCTAAAATTGTAGGAAATAAAACAACCATCCAAATTTGAATCTTGATTCCCTGGAAACGAAATTGAGCAATTGATATGGTTCCTGATACCCTTTATTTGATGAAATACACATTCGAAACCACAGTTTTGTTCACAATCAATATATTAGTATACCCCAATAACTAATTCTTATGACACCTTCAAAACTTACAAAAATAATATACAATCCTCAACCCATATATTCTCAAATCCTAAACTGTCTAAGAACTCAAATGGTTCTCTATTGCCAAATGTATAGGACCTATACTATGTAAAATTGTTCTTCTTTCTTTACACTACCATTGCATTATCCCTTGTTCCCTACTAATCGTTTGGAACAGCAAGAAATAGTGAAAAGAGATTCTGAAATTTGTTTCATGGCCTTACACTAATTTTCATCATCATCACCATCATCATCAGGCCACAAAATCTGGCAGCAATTGCGCTGCAAACCTCTTTCTGTTCTGAATATCGATGCTGTCATATGCAGTTGAAGAGTGAGGTGTTGATGTGTTAATCCCTCCAAATTCATTGGGTTCGCCCATTTCTACTCTTCTTCCCAATTGAATGTTCTGATTGGGAAGAAATGTCTGATGTGTTGCTGATAGTGACAGGTTTTCGCAGTGGGGAAGACCGAGCGTAAGCGAAACAGCATTTCCTGAAAACCTTGGTTGTGTGAACTGTTGTTCTGTATCAAACCTTCCGAGTTCTCCAATTGGGTACTGACCAAATCCTCCAATGAAGTTAGTTTGGGCTCCAATGAATGAATATCCATCTCTACTCTGCCTTTCACTACCAAATTTCATCGAAATATGCTCATTATTAGTCTCACCAGGCTTAACATCCATGTTTATGGAAGGAACGCTATTTGGGGATTGAATCAGTTCAGTGCTTCTGTGTCTTTTTGGACTTGCTTGTGTTAATCCTTCCAATTCTGATGATCCTATGAGCGAAAATCCTGACTGGTTTCGTACATTACCTGCTACAGGAGATGTCGAAATTGCGGAGGCATTCTGGTTTGTCGAACTGTCTAAGGACTTGAAGCTTTTAGTCTGATTCTCATTAACTGAACCTTTCTCATGCCCAACTGATTTTGAAGTTGAATTTTCCTTCTGCTCGCTTTTGCTTGTTTTGTCATCCGATCCATTCCTTTCTTGCTCTTTTATTTCCTCCAAGTACATTTCTTCCACCATTGGCTTCCAAAGTCGAACTCGAGCATTTATAAACCAATTAGACACCTAAGTAATAAAGAAAAAAGAAAAAAAGAAAAACAGAACATTCAACTGTAAGAAATTCTTTCATAGCAGAAAAGTAGAAAATGGCAGGATCTTACGCATACCTGACTCCGAGTGAGTCCAGTCTGTTTAGCTAGCATATGCTTATCAGAATCCTTGGGATAACTAGAAAACAAGTTTATAAATAAATCAGCAAATGAATGGAATTATATTAACTTGTAAATGTATGTATACTACTTACGGATGGAGGAAGTGCTCGAACAGCCAAGCGCGAAGAACTGAAACTGAACGTTCAGGCAATCCTCTTTGGGGTCTCCAAGCATTGTGCTGGATCATTCCCAACTGTTGAAGAGCTCTTTGTTGTCGAAGATGATGATCGACGAATTTAAGCCTTGAACCTTCGAGTTTTCCTCCAAGGCAATCTTCTTCGCCTAAGCTTTTGTTTGCAGCTTTAATTTGACATGTTATTGCATCTTTTAAGCACCTGAATTGTTTTGAGATTGTTTGAAGTGCAAGAGCTGTGTATGTTTTCGCAGAACCAATTCCTGCTGCTTGTTCAAATGAGGAAATTACTATCTGCATCTGGTGGTGATATTGTCTGTACCTTTGCTCCACCTTTACAAGAAAAATTAACACTGTCAAATATTTAAAACGAAAAAAACAAGACCCAATTCTTGTTTCTTGAAATTAAATTCAACAATTGTCTTCTTTCAATTCAAGAAAAAGTAATGTTTTTTAGTGAAAATCATATGCTTTCAAGAAAGTGACTTCTTGAAATCACTTCATTCAACAACTTGAAAATGCTACTAAATGAAAACAACTCCACATTTTGAAAATTCTGAACTCAATTTTTCTTTTTATGGATATCTATTAATGATAGAGACCCAATTTAAAATTTCTAGTCTTCTTTCTTGGCTAATATTTACTAGTAGTCACCAACTTGTAAACATAATTTGATAATAGTCCATAATTATAGATATAATATTATATATAAACAACATACCTCATCAAGCATGCTAATAAGCTTGGCCTTCTTCATCTGAATTTCTTGCCTCTCTGCCGTGGTAAGCTCTGCTGCGCGCTTACCACCGCTGGCGTCTCCACCGGCTGACCCATCACCACCTGATGATTCTCCAATCATTTTGTTGCTATTGTTACTGCTAATTCCATTAGCTTTCTTGGACAATTCATTCTTGATTCCATTACTATTAACGTTGACAACTTCATCAAGAAGTTCTTGAGCAGCCTTTAAGTACTTAGAGCTCAACAAAACCCCTTGCATACCTGACACCCCATTTGTAACACCTGAACCGGACGATACAGACCCGCCTGAAACTCGCATATCTTCACCTGACAAGGCTTGAGCCTGCGACCCATAACCTGGTGGTGGTGGCGGTGGCGGCTGCTGATGTTGTTGCTGAGATGAAAGGCTTAAAGAGAGTCCCTGTTGAGCGCGTGGAACTTCACGCGCAGCCGACGATGGGTCAATTGGGTTGTACAGATTGTAGTGAATCCGCGGAACAAGTCCATGCAGAGCAGAAGCATCATGATGAGAGTTAGGGTCTAAAGGGATACCGACGAATTGTTGAGTGTTAGGTGGCGCGTGAGAAAGATGTGGTGGCGGAGAAAGGTTGTTGGTGCCCGAATTGAGGAAAACTAGGTTGTTAGAAGGTGGTGGTGGTGTATCGGAGTATTGGACATACGTAGGGTTCATTAAAACAAGTGTCTGAAGACCTTCTGCGGATGCTTGGATTTCAGGATTGCCATGAAAGTACGTCGCCATTTGATTGATAGAGATTTTCTTGGAAAAACTATTATACACTGAAAAGAGACCACGTTAGTCAATTAGTTAAATAACCACTTTCATATTCACATATCAAATCCAAGCATGAAAGAAAAGAACACACAAAAACAAAAACAAACCTTACGAAAGAGTGTGGATAGATTAACCCATCAAAGAAAGAGTGACAAAGAAACTACGAGTCGTTTGGTGATCTTTGTTTATCACTGTAAGCCTGAGAATCAAGAAAGATAAGATAAAAAGAAAGTTAAAATCGAAGAATTCAAGATTTGAAGTACTTCAAGAATTTGATCAGAATTTGATCAGGAAACGAATTCTTGATTCTTTCTTCATCCTCTAGAGTTTAAAGAAGATAAAATCTAGAGAAAGAAAGAAAGAAAGAAGGAAAGAAAAAAAAGGAAGTAGAATATGGAGAGAGTATAGCTTTTATAGAGAGAGAGGAGTTGATAGAGAAAGAAAGAGAGGGAGAATTGATTATAGTATTAGTTTTTATATAATTAGAACCTGTTGTGATGGAAATCTGAGTGTTGCACGTGCTTGATGATCATCTGCACTGCAAAGAAAAGAAAGAATTTTCACTTACAATGACCTTAAAACCCAAGAAATTGAGAGAGAAAGAAATAAAGAAAAGAAGAGAGAGAGAGTGAGAGATAGAGAGAGAGAAATATATACAGTTATGGTTAAAGTACAAAAAAAAAAAAGAAAAAAAAAAAGAAAGAGATACATCAAGAACACATAAACACACCAACCTGTCTATATGAAAGATCAATATCTGTCGATTTTATTATCAGTCCCTTCACTAGTTAAGAGAAAAAATAAAAAGCCCTTTGTCAGACCAAAATCTCTGCAACTCCCTTACTGAAAAGGAAAAAGAGAAGTAAGGAGAAAGACTGGGTTAAAAAGGCTTAGAAAAAGATACCGTTCTTTATATATTCACTCATTATCCATACATTTATTATCATCTTCATATATATATATATATATATATATATATATATATATATGTTAAAGAAAATTGAAAGAAAAACTAAAAAATTAAAATTAAAAAGAAAAAAAAATGTATATATACTTTCTGGTGACATTATTAGGTATAGCCATAGTTATGTATTTGCCTGGTTTATCTTTCTGTTTTAATGGCTTTTGAGTGAGCTACCTGCGAATAGATCAAACAAGGGAAAACCTCTGATTTGACCCTCTCATTTGAAATCATTTAGTGCACTTATTTTTTATATAATTAAACAAAAAATTAATAATAAATGAAAATTTGGGATTTGGAAGTGCAAAAGGAAGAAGATATATAGTATTTATACACGCATACAAACAGCTGAAAGACTAGGAAACGTCTCCTTCCAAGAATCCAAAAGATTAATTCATTTTTAAAAAGGAAAAAAGAAAAAGAAAGAAAAGAAAAGAAAAGAAAGATTGATGATGATGATGATGATAATGATGATGAAGATGAGAATTGTGAAGATGAGAGAAGAGAGTGTGGAGGGACCCAATGGTTCAATTCAATAATAAATATCTCTTTGTCTTTTTCATATTTTTGTTTGTTTTCTTTTTTTCAATTTCTTTTCATTGTTTTGGTATATTATTAAGATTATTATTTTTTATTTTTATTATTTATTATTTATTTGTGGTTGGATGCCAGTGTTTCAAGATAAAGCAATTAAATCGCTAAGGAACACACAACCAACCACCACACAACACCTACTTTAATGCTCTAAAAAGTTTTTTTGTATCTAATTATCTATCAAATAAAAAATTTCCGTATTTTTTTAATAAGAATATTGTTTTCCAAAATGTAAATATTATTATTTTTTTTATTACTGTTATTTGAAACGTGGAAACACGTTTCCTAATGCAACCTAAAATGTAAATTATAAGTTTTTGTAAACTTACAAAATTCAATAGTGGGTCCCAATCATATGCATGCATTTGTATCAATGGAGCCGAAAAATGTTTGGACCCCACTTTCTTGTTAGGTTCTTACTGTTTTTCTTTCTTGCTCTTCTTTTCATATTTTGGGTATTTGGAAAAAGGCGTGTTGGTAAAGAATTGAATTACCCACTTGGTAAAAAATAAGAAGGATAAAAAAAGAATTGAATTACCCACTTAGAAGGCATCTACTCTTTGATTATTGTCATTAGCTAAATAGACTACCAATAACAAAATTATTTTCATTTTCTTTTAAATTTTCTCTTTCGTAAATATTTTTATATGAGATAGAGATCGTCTGTTCAATTCAAACATGTCTTACAATTCGAACCACCCCTTTTTAAAACTAATGTATAAAAGCACAGTGATTTTAATAATAAAAATCAAATGATATTAAATTAATATTGTTATCATCATAAATTTGAAATAATATTAATTACAACATTAAAAATATCTGAGTTCAATTACTTATCTTTAAGTGATACATTAATCGCTAAAAAACTTATTGTAATTTGTAAATTAAACCATTAGGGATTATATATATATATATATATATCTAAGGCAGTATTGTGGGATAACTTTTCTATCACCATCAGAAAACAATGATATTGCAAGAATGAAGTTGTGATGTTAACAGGACTTGGGTTTTAAACAATGATGTTCGTAAGGTGTTTTATATATATATATGTATGTATATATCCTAGCTAGTAGACACTGATAGTTCATACACACAGATACATGTGTGCGAGAGACAGTGAGTCGTAAATTAGGTCATTGTGACTGTATTAATTATAATTTTCTAGTGAATATATATAAAAGCATTTCCTAGGATTCTCCCATTGAATAACAACTTTATAACAACTTATGATAACCAAAAATTAACTAATTTCAGTGCTGGTGAAAGCTGCTCTTATTTGAAAATGTGCTGATCCTAAGTCAAGTGCCCACTTGATCCTAAGTCTTTTAAGAGTTCATTCTTCTTTTCCTTCTCTTCTTGTTATCATTTTCAATTCTTCATTAGTTATTGTTCAAAAGAGGATTTTATTAATAAGCAACCATCAAAATTTGTTGACCTTCCAATGTCCTTTTCAGGTGCATCAAAGACATTGTTAAATGAGCAATTATATTTATTTATATATATATATATATATTGCTCTAAAATCTTATTCTAGTAAGATTGCTATAATAATTAATGAGTTTTGATTAAGAAGGTAAGCTAGGGTAGTTTCCATTTTGGAATCTAAGATCAAAAGTAACCACTATGATGGTGACATTTGGATTGTTTTAAAATTCAAATTAATGTTATTAATTTAAACATTTAGACATTTTATAATTTAATGTCATTTAATAATTTCTTATCCCAAATCATTGTTTTGTGTTCACATAGTTGTCCAATCTAAAATTTCATTTGCGAGTTGGAAAATTCCTTATTTCCTTGTTAAAGAGTTATTTATACACACAACAAAATAAAAAAATATATATATATAGAATTAATTTTCAATTAAAATTTTTATTTTTTGAGAGAAATATGAAAATTTCATTACTCAGAAACTAAAACATAAACAGATTCGAAATGGGATGCGTTTAATTATATTATAATTATTATTCCCGTGCATCTTTGAAATTATATTATTCCCATGCATGTGCCTGTTTTACCTTTGGTAGTACATGACCGTACCATACATATTATTATTGTCTCCTTAATGGTAATTAATTAGTCTATTTCAAAAATGCAACCACCACTAATATCACATCATACTACTAATCCCAATCTCTGAAATCTCTTGATGGCCGCCATAGATTGAATATTCTCACTACTTTTCAATTTTTTTTTTTTTAAAAAAAATTTTATATATTTATATTAAGCATGAGTATGCATTAGTAAGTAATTAAATTATGATGGCTATATGTGTATATAATATAGTATTCAAGATAGCTATCATGGGGACTCTTAGCTTGTCTCTTCTTTTTCAAATTTCCCAATTTCTTTTTCAGAAGAAAATGACTAAACACTTGAAAAGCTATAGATTTCTTAAACAATTCATGTATGTGTCAAAGCTAACAGATTAAAGTGAATTAAGAAATTAATTAAATAATTAAGTCGGCATGTATCTGTCCACTGATTAATTAAGCTCTCTCTCTCTATATATATATGCGTCATCATTGTCATTATGACCATCATCATCACTGTATATAATAATAATAATTTAGGAAAATATTAAATTTTTTTAATATTAATACACTTCTGAAAAAAAAAAAAAAAGCAACTAAATAAAAAATAAAAGTAAATGCTTAACAAGTGCCCTAAAGGCACCCATTCATAGGACCCTCATTTCATATTCTACCCTACGCACACCCATAAATTCCTCTACCTGAACTTTTTTTTTTTTTTTTTTTTTTTTCTAAATTCTCTTTTACCTTTTATTCTATAAATTTATCCCAACTGTTTCAATTTTTTGGTGTATGTATATTGACCTTTTCGGATATGTATCATCATATGAAAAATGATTCCTAAAACCATAAATAAGATGACTTGCTTTTAACATCATATTTATGGTTTTTACAAAAATAAAAAAAAATTAATTTTTAGTTATTATTAATTAAAGCATTATTACACTGTTGGAATGATTTCATCTAAATATCATTCCTGACCTAAGCATGAAACATATGTGAAAAAAAAAATGACTAAATCAACTTAAATATTCTAAACGATGATTAAAGAAAAAAAACTCAAGAACAGACAAAAAGTTGAAAAAAAGGACTAAATTGCAATCGCTAATTAGTTTATAAGTATCTAAAATAATTATTATTTGATATCAATTAAGGAATCACAAAAAAGAAAAATGAGATTATTTTTGGATGGATAATTATTCTTAAAATTGCATGATTGGTTGGTTATAAATAATAAAAATTGATAATTAGAAAAAGAAAAATGTTGAATAAATTGATCCTATTCAAGCTTGTTGACCACGCAGAGAGATAAGAAAGTGAGAGAGGGAGAAGTAGCTTTCAGAGATGGACCCAATGGTCTTAATTAGCTACTAAAGAGGGGCTGCTTCGTTGCTCTATTATTATGTGATTCTCTTTTCTTCTTTGCTATACAGAATACCCTTCTAAAGACGCAACCATTATTGGGTTTTGGTTCTTCTTTTTCTTCAATGCTAAAGCCTCCACCCTCCTCTCCCTCTCCTTCTTCTTCTTCTTACATATAACTCTTTTTAAGTACTTTGCCTATCATTTACCTACTCATGACCCCACCTCTATTTTTCACTATTGCAAATCTGCAAACCGTTCGATTAAACTCTATTGTTTCTGTTTTAGTATTTGAACCAATTATTTACATAATTTCCTTTGACTCCATTTTAATTTTTTTTTTTTTTATGAATTTAGATTCTTTCAATTCCTCCGAAAAATTAAATGATTAATTTTCAAACTATATATAAAATTTTAATGTATAAAAGTACTTCTAAAATATTTCATATATGTATGTATATTATGTATTTTTTTAGTGAAGTTATAATTATTTCTAAAATTTCAATTTCACTTTGTTAGATTCTCTTATTCAAAACATACAAATTCGGACACATCGATCTCATCTCCTAATAATGATATAGATACATATGTTTTTTTAAAAAAATAAAATGGATTTGAATCACATGCATTTATATTTTGAAAATAATATAATTATCATTTATAATTTAAACATTTAAATTCCAATTAAATTTAGATTTTTTCCCAAAAAGCACACATAAAAAACACCAATATAAGTTATTTTATTGTTCGCTCCGAATGCATGCAAGTCTGAAAACGGGATCCTTATCCATTGCTATCTATGTTTTTTTTTTAACGTCTCTCTTTGAAAATATATTGTTTTATTTATTTTTCTCTCTTAGCGTTTTTTGATAGATGGGGCCAATAACAATATCTTTACACTAGTTGGGTTTGATATCATTTTGTTAATGTCAAGTTCATTGAGTCACCTTTGTCTATAGCCAGGTAAATTGCATCATCGTGTGTGCGCGCGCCCTCCTTTACTTAGGCTAATACATGGAATATGGAGGGAGAAAAAGGCTTGAAATTGACAATTAGAGGTCTCATTTCCACATAGCAATAGCTTTTTAGGTCTATATAGTGAGGGGTGATAGAGGTAAAGTAGTACAATGATGCACAAGCAATAATACCCTACAAAATAGTAACTTTAGCCTCATTTGAAGTGCATGTCCTAAACTTCAAAAACTTCCTATTGAAGATCATATGGATGGGACATCTATTTTTGACCTTGGTTGCTTGTAATTTTCATTATCTTTACTAAAAGTTAGTGAAGATAATGGGAAACACAAATTGGTCAATTTTTTTTTTTTTTTTTCAATTTTCAAACCAACAAAAATCATCACATGAACAATAATTACCTTTCTTCATTGGTCAAGTTCTGCCATTGCTTCTCAAATTGTATATAGGAAAGTTGATGTGAATATAGAAAGGTTGAGAAATAGATTTTGTATTTAATTTGTCTCCTACGTGTATATATATATCTTTATCACTCACTTTGTACTTTTATTTATGCCTTGTTTGGTTTATCAATTATGGATAGTTATTGATTATTAACTATTAGTACTAATAGTTAAAGTACTAACTATTGGTAATTCAATGTTCAAACTACTTCCTCTGTCCACAAATAACTATCATGTTTGTGAACATTATGTATCTATAAATAAGTGTCACATTCGTGGATTCAAAAAAATAATAAAAGAAATTTCAATTTTACCCTTTATAAATGACGAATATTAATTGCTATAATTCTCTAAAATCTATCTTTTTATTTTAAATAAGGGTAATATAATTAATTTATTTAATAATTTAATATAAATTAGAAAAATTAAATTGCTTTATGAGAAAAGTGTGTAATATAACGGCTATTTATGGCCGGAGGGAGTATTTATCATTAAAATTTTAATTTTAGTATTTCATTACATAATTTTTACTTGTTAGCTATTCAAATTTAATATATTTTTTTATTTATTATCTACCGATACTCCTAATATATCAATTATTTTCTCACACTCTTAAATTTAAATAGTCTCTTAATTAAAAGAAATGAAGGAGAAAAGGTTAAAAATATAAACGAGTTGAATCAAAATTGACTTTAAATTTTCGGGTGTAAATTCAAATTTGAATTTAGCCTGAGCTCGATTCAAATTTCAAAAGTTAAGTTTTGAGATCAAATTTAATTTATAGAAAAAACAAATTATGGTTCAATTATAGCATAAGCTCAAGCTTGAGCTTTTTTACATATTTAAACTTAAACTCAATCTCATTTATATATTGTTTTCTACTATCAAGCCTCATTATATATGAAAGGAGAGCTTATGAACTTCATTTCAAAGTTTGAGAGTTTGGGTTTGTTTACAAAAAAAACAAATATAAAAATACTCGTTTAGTCATATTTTGAAAATACAAACGCGACAGAATATCATTCTATTTTTATCTTTCACTTCTTGAATTCAGTGTATAATTTTCACGCGGATAATAGAGCTTATATAAAGGCATTTTAGACTTTTCATATGATATCATTTTTAAAATTGTCATTCGAATAAAATTTCCTATATAAAAGAAACATCCGAATTGAAAATTTCCCTATTAAAAAAAATATATGAAATATTATTAATTGATTATGTAAATTTAAACACTTTACATTTTCAACTAAAGATAATAAGAAAGGTAAAATTCTTTTAATAGATTTGGGATTTTGAAGCTTTGACCTTTCAATTCAACTTGGTTCAACCTCAATGTTGATAATAGGTGAGTCTAGGGGATAATCAAAATAAATAACCTATTTCAGTCATAATCTAGATTCCTAATTAAAATCAAACGCTATTCTGCCCAAGAAGCCTAAAAAACTGCCCTTTGCAGAATTGACAGAGACGACTCATGTTAGTGACCGTTGAGACATACTTTTGATTCACAGTTTCAAATACCATATGAAATAAAAGAGGGACCCATCTATTCTATTCTAAATGGTAATAATTAACAAAGCATGGGATGTGCACTCCATTGTTTAATTACCTAGCAATTTTCTTAGTTAAGTCTGTATTTTTCATACTACAGTACTTTTGCATCTCTACATATGACGTATATATGTCAACGGATACAACTTTGTGAGGACTGGTGCCGGCAACCGATGGTCGGAAATGGAACGAATTAAGAAACTTCTCTTTATATATTAAAATGATCAAAATTTTCTACTATCGATTTATATAAATTATAAAAATTTCAATAAAGCTCTAAATTTGCCAAACTTAGATCAAAATTTCAATCTATAAAATCCTTCCACTACATCAAGTTTAGTTCATAAAAAAACTATGAATTGAAGCTTATCCCATCAACGATTATATGATTGGAATCATAAAATTCAAAGGAAAAACTCAAAAAAAAATCCTTGAATTTCTTAGTCCTGGAAATAGAAACTCAATCGATCAAACGATGACCGGATATAGGTTCTTGTAATCGGATGAGCATTTTGCAATTTCATTCTCGTTAAAGGACGACTGAAGTTCGATTGGAGAAGGAGAAGTAGCAAGCCAGCTTTTATCATAAGAGGCAAACAAAGGAGGAGAGGAAGAAGAAAGTAAAATTTTCTCTCTTCTCTCAAACTATTTATAATCCGGTTTGATCTGATTTAAATTCGGTTCTGTTTGAATTATAAAAGTCTTAGTTTCTTTTGTTTTCTACCAATTTAACTTGTAGGAAAATTAAGTTATTTGAGGAAAATAACTTTTTTATTTTGAAAAGCGCACAATATTATTACTACTCATCGTTCACCACCGGCCACTATCGGGAGTTTTATAAATTTTTTTTCTTGCATTTTTCTTATATTAACAATAAAATTTTTAAAATATGAAATTTTTATTATTATTAATATTTTATAGTCTTACAAATTAGAATTTTTATATTGCAAGCGAACATTGAAAAATAAGTCATTTAAAAAATATTTTTTAAGAAAATATTTTTTTTAAAATAAATTATTTTTCGGAAACAAATGTAACCTTACATGTAAAGTGGATAATGGATTTAAAGGGAATAATGGAGCAAGATATGGTCGAAGATCATCTCTCACATCCCTACCCTATTGAAAACTCAGGTCAAGATTTGATTATTCGACTTGCAATTAGGACAAATTAAGTTTACACTTTAATATTTTTTTATAAGAAAAATGACAATTCACTAATAAGGAATATAAGGAATATATCATATGGAAGTAAGAAATGTAAATAAAGAAAGTAAAAAATTTTCTAGAAGATATTAAATTTTGGAATTGAATTTGTTATTTTTAAATAGGATTGCAAAAGAAACTCTCAGCCACATTGTTTTCTTGAAAAATTGTCACAAACACTTATATTATACAACCTCTTCAAGAAAAGGAACATAATAAACTAAAAATAAAATAAAGCATATACGTAAGTGTTAATGGGCATTGTCCCCCATGCTTTACAATCCTATTCCTATACTGAGAATAAGAACACTACAAGTGCTTGAATCAATTCCTTAGAGGTGTTGTTATTTCATTTTATTGCAATCCAACGTGTTTTTATATATATATATATTAAGGTTAACAATAACATGGTTAAAAGTAATTTCATTTTACTTTTTAGTCCCTATTGAATGTTTCTTTTCTGAATTTTCAATATTCAGTTTATTACCAAATACTTCAAATTTTTATATAATGATAGTTCTGCAATGACTAATAATAAAAAGATTATGTAAGAGAAGAATTCTAATTGTATAATTATAAATTTTGATGAAAACCAAAAACAGCAATTTAGATAAGATAATAAATTTAAATATCTCAATCTGATACAAATTTTTGGAGAAGAGAAGAAAATGATATTTTTCCTAATGCATAGTATATTTCTTTTTGGAGAGGACAGTTTTCCGTAAGCCATCATTGGCAAATACAACACGGAATAAATTTATTGGCCTTGAGGTAAATTCTAAGGAGAAATAGCAAAGCAATTCTATATATATATAAAGACAACGGCATCAAATTGGTAGACCAAAATCATAAAATTAATCACAACAATGGTAATAACTTAATTAAAAAAATATATATGAATATTATAATATTTTAATTTTATGTAGTGTCTTTAAAATTTGAAGTTATGTTGACACGTGAATATAAATACAGGTAATGTCACGAGACGCGAGACAAGATTTACCATTTCTAATGGATTAATTATATCTAATTAAACTAATAATAATCTCTTATACAAAAAAAAATGAAATTGATATGAGATATTTTTCTAAGCACCGACGGATAGAGGAGATTGACTTTGTAAAAATTTTAAATTTTATTAAATATTTATATTTTTATGTAGACTTTCTTACATTTGATCCCTTTGGAAATATTGTAATAAATTTTAAACACGTGCTTGTTAAGGGATTCTTAATAAATGAAAAGAGATGTGGTGATATGTAAGACTTAGAAAATTACAAGTAAACCTTTATTATTATTATTATTATTATTATTTGTAATAAATTTTATTTAAGTCATATGTGGACAATAAGTCAACAACTAAGTTGAAAGATGTCCCAAAAATCTGGGCACAATTGCATAAATCATAAGTCATATATGATTTTCTTGGAGAAATTCTTAGGCACCCACGACCTTTTCAGTTTTCTCCATAACATTTGAATTCTGACTCAGCAAAAAATTCAATTTTTTTTATTATAATTATTAAAAACTGATTGATAGCAGTTAGTTTATTACTGTTCACATTTAATAAAATATTAAAATTTAAAAATGACTTTTATATATTTGTGATGTGTATATATAGACTAAAACCACTAATATTCATAGACAAAGGAAAAAAGAAAATAAAAATCTCCGAACCTCTTGTTCCTCCCTACTTGGTTACACAACTGCCACGTAATCCAGCGCACTCATTGCTCGACCACGCATGGGATTGGAACCCACCACCTCGATTCCACGTGCCGTTCCCCAACCCTTTAAAAGGGGCGAAAAAAATAAAAAATAAAAAATAAAAAAACAAACAAAAACAGAAAAGAAAGACCCACTTCCACTTTGCGGTTTCCACGGGCTAGTCCCCTACAACCCTTCCCTCTCTCCTTTTTTCTTTCATCTTCTTAAATTTTTTTTTTTTATTTATGATTTATAATTTTATTTACATTAAATTGTTTTAGACTTTGCAATTTAATACTAACTATTTTTCTACTAAAAAATACAGGATATTAGGATACTATAACATTAATTTTAAAATTTTAGGAATTGGTGTAAAAAAATAAAAACTCATCAAATTTGTTATATTAATGGTAAATCTATGGTGAAAAAAAAAAACTCAATACTATAACAATTTACTTTCTATTCTAGCTATGTCTATAATATATTTTATTTTCTAACTAATATAAATTGTTTCATGACAATATACTTTTATGATATTCTATTTAATAATTTTATTGAGTTTTTAATTTTAAATTTTCGCATCTTATTCGCACGAATTTATATAAAAAGGATAATCATTAGACATGTAAATTTTATTTTATTTATTTTTAACCACAGAGTGTAAATGCAGCATTGATATGAACTAATTTGTGTTTTATATTGGTTTCATATCAGTTATTTTTATTTTTATATTTAAAAAAATTCTTATCAAGATACTTTTTTTTGTTTTGAGGTAAAAAAAAAAAGTTTAAATATTATTTATTTTAAAAAAAAGTTGGGTTTGGACTTTAGCAAACAAGAATTGGTCCCACTTCCCAACTCACTGTACACGCGTCAAAGAAACAGACTGTGTTGTTTTTATATTATGTTAATTTAATATTTTAATTAACGAAGATTCGCCTCCCCTTGCCTTTTCTTCTTTCCCTCCCCTAAGGTGTGGCCCCCCACCACCTAATCAAAACTTCCACGAATTGTCGGGACCCACGTGTCCACAAAGTCA
Organism: Jatropha podagrica; assembly: GCA_947857235.1. Lineage (NCBI taxonomy): Eukaryota > Viridiplantae > Streptophyta > Magnoliopsida > Malpighiales > Euphorbiaceae > Jatropha > Jatropha podagrica. Next base: position 38,978 of record CANUEP010221359.1, read on the forward strand.
AGAAAGTAACCAATAGGAGCAGAGGTAGGGTCTCGGGGGCAACTACTTGCTTCTGCTTTTTTCTTTTCTTTAATGCCATCCCATCTACAAGCTTGTCACTGTCGGCTTTTACGATTTCCATATGGACACGTGTCCTCTTCTTATATCCACTTCTCTTGTTTGTCCTTGTTCTCGTTTTGTCCTTGCCACGTTGGCGTCCCCAGTCGTTTTCTTGAAAATGACCGTTTAGCCCCCCTCTACTTAAATTAAATTTCTTTTGAATAATATTTTACCGATAGAAACAACTTTTCGAAGTTATTATAATACGAACTACCGGCAATGTCAGCTTTTCTGGGTCAATTTCAAGCAGTGCACGAGCGTGCCTCTTTTGTAGGGGTTTATACCAATGCAGCCGTTCGATTAGATAGATAAAAAGCCTCGATTATGATTTAACGGAGCAGATTTATTGATCTGATTGAATGGCGTACGGTTGTGTGCAGCCAATTTCTCATTGAGTTGCGTGTAGGGATTGATTGGATAGTGACGTAAGCCATACGCCACTCTCAGCCTCTTTTAAGAACGACAAAAATCCACTGTGATATCATGTAAATTTTGAATGATGGAGCGTAGGTACTCAATTTCAAGCGCAGAAATGGCATGTATAATGCATTGTCCAATGGGTGATGGGCATGCAGTCATGGAGAAAGGGGGCGCGTCGAAGGGTTTTGAGATTAGGAGCGAGTGAGCGATTGTAAATTGGAGATTTATTATCATCTTGGCGTGACTTGTACCAGTGATAACGGAAGGGGGATCTTCTGTATGAATGGAATTTGTCTATGGTGATAGCGCCTTCATTGTCATAAGGTGTAGACTCAAAAGGGACCGTGCGGATTTTGCCATTTTCATAATTAAAAATTTTGCGACTTTTTTTTTATCTTTTATTTTTACATATTAAGTTTCTTTATTTTTTATGCTTTGTATTGAATTATGTACTGAATTTAAAAATCGTTGGCCAGATTTTCAAAAAAAGAAAAACATAGAGATGCAAAATTATACTGCTTCCAAGTAAAATTCGTATTTTCATATAATCTAAAATATAATAATGCACTTAACACTACTACTTTAAAATACCTAAATATAATTATTTTATTTTCTAGTTTACCAATTCTGAAATAAAGTTAGTTCATTAGCATCAGGCAAATCTTGTTAATTGGCAATTCTGATTCCTGAAATTTTTTGTCCTTCATAAACTATATTCCTTCTTATTTCTATATGACTCTGTTGAAATGACAAAGTAAAAAATTCCAATTTTACCCTATTATTTTAGGCTAATTTTTTTTTCTAAAATATTTATTTCGAAAGTTTTTCTTTTCTTTTCTTTTTTTTTCTGTTTTAAAATTTTGTTGGAATCATAGGAAGATTTAAAATAGAAGAAAATGATTTAGGTCTCCCAATCATTGGTAAAATGACAATTTCTTATGATATTTTTTTATTTATCAACACAGGCTAAAACTCTAATCTTTAGAAGGGGAGAAAAGAATTAAATATATTGTGGATGAACTATTCATTTTTGTTTATGATAAGGGGACCACCAAAAGAGTGATCATTTTAGATAAGATGATCAAAGTAGGAATTGACTGTTAATCTAATGATTACAAAATTCCTATTTATACATATCATTCATTACATTTTGTAAAAAAAAAAAAAAATAATAATAATAATAAATAAAAATTTTAAATATAATTTTTTACCATTAGGAATTAATTTTTTTAAATATAATTCAGATTTATTAAACAATACGTTATAAATATTCAATTTTTGTAAATGAATTTTTTTTTTTTTACTGAAATTGCTTTTCTCTTGTGAGTCTGATGGGACGTAAAAATGTTTGACTCATAATTTTTATTCTAATTTGATTTATAAATAAATTAATTTAATTTAATTGGTAGTGTTAAACTATTATTTTTTTTCTAATATACTTCTATATTAAATTATTATTGAAATCAATCAAATTATAATCAACACAATTGGCTATTATATAAATGAAAGATTAAAGGTTGATATTTTAGTTTTGATGATTTAATTAATGATAATTATATTTATCGAAAAAATCATATTGAATAAAAATAAAATAATAAACTGATAAGTTAAATAATTTGAAATGGAAAAAAAAAAATAAAAATAGGACAAAAATTATAAGAGTAGAGCAATTAATAATGTAGTTAGGGTGTTTCCCACAATAAATGGAACCCAACAAAAGTCGTTGGACTGGGAATCCTTTCCAATCAATTCATGTCTTCAACCGTTAATTAATCTTTCATATGCATTATAATCACAATTAATAACTACATTTTCAACATCTAATTAGGAAAAAATTATCCAAAACTCATCACACCGTTAATTGGGTAATCTTCTTTAAAATGCATACTTAAACTGCTAAACATCAATTATGTCACAATTGTCTTTTAATTCTAATATAAATTACAAAGCTAAAAACAATTAAATTTGATATTTTTTTTACTTTTTATAGGAATTAAGAAATGATTTCATTTAAAAAAAAAAGAAAATGATTTAATAACCTCATTGCAAAAGAAATAATTCTTTAATTAATATTCACTTAATTAATAAACCAATTATTAATTCAATTATCTTAATTAAAAAAATCCTGATAATTAGAAAATTGAATTAGGTCCAGCTAATTAATTAGTAATAGGGATCACAACCAATTATTTGTCCCATGAAAGATTCGATTTCTCTCATGTATCTTCATCTTTCTTGCAACCAAACTTGGATTTTTGTGATTAAAAGTTCCATGTTCAAATGGTGGTAGCTAGAAATGCTTGACTTGTTAGCTTTGAAACTTTCTTTATTTTTTTTTATTTTATTTTATAAAAATAATATTTTTATACAAAATTGGCAACGTGGCCTACTGATATCCACGGATGACTATCTCACAAGTGGCCTGTTAGGCAGGACAAGTCATCTATATAATCTTTCCTTGACCTTCCTTTTATTCATTTTTTTTTCCAATAAAAAATATCATAAAGGAAATGATATATTCTTGACACATATATAACACTATTTGTTCACATACTCTATATTTGGACGTACACTTCCAGCCCATCAAATTATAATAATAAGTAATAATAACAATTTAGACTTTACCTAACTGATCTCAGCTATTCCTATTGTGGATTTTGTTTCCTTTTCATTTGTTTTCGTGTTCGATCTCGAATAATATTCAGGTAAAATTCTTCCTATAAATCTTCTAATTTTTACTGTATTTGACGAAAGTCTTTTAAATAGTAATTTTTAACGTTTTAATCAATTAAAACGCTAGATATTATTTTTTACAGTGTTCGGTAATATAGTATTCGAACTAGTTTTTAAAGATTAATGTAAGGTTTTGTAAAATTTAATATATATAACTTTTAGCTTTAGCATTTCATTAAAAGCTGCTCTCGAATAAACAGCAATCAGAATAGTTAATTTTTTACTACAAAGATTGCATAACCTAAAAGGAGTTAGATTGTGACATTGGAGATGTTTTCCTTTTGCTAATTATAAAACTTAGGAAAATTATAATCATTGTCATCTTATCAAAAGGATACATCACACTAAAACACTTTATTTACATATAATATATAGCAAAAGTTAAAATATGAAAAACACTCCCACACTCTTTTGGTGGGGATCCTTCTTATCAGCCGTCGGATTGCCATATTTTGAATCTGGAGGGCATCTCCAAAGTCAATCTATTGGCTCACAAGCAACATATATATACATCTATATTCTATTATAAACAAAGAGTATATATATTATAATATAGTCAAGTTGAAAACTTGTTTTGAGATCATGCAATTCTTTTTGTATTATATGAGTGTATGATGATATTGATTTATGGGTAGTTTTCTGAACACTAAGTTGTGATTTTGGAGGGCTAAGTGCCTCACAAAGTATAGACAATTTGATGTTATGTCCTATATAATTCACCTCACTATCAAGATCATGCCCTTGCTTGCTATGTATCTTTCAGTCAGTCTCCTGCTGTGTTTCTTTGTTCCATTCTTGAAACTAATATTTAAATCAAAACCTTAAATATTCTGTCACATGGTTTGATTTATATATATATATATATATATATATATATATATATATATATATATATAACTCGAAACATCAATTTTTATAACTATCTTGCGGGTCAAGACGATCCATGCATATGCATGCAACAACTTGGATTGTCTCAACTGCACTATTTCTATTGTCCCCTGGTAGTCAATCGCGGATCCGGGGAAAAAAAATTAAAACGATAGATCCGTCACTGCTAGTAATAATAATAATAATAATAATAATAAAATAAAATTGAAAATTTTAATACAATAGTGGCACTAAATTATATTTTTTTGTTTTTGTTTTTATGGGGTTTGACAAGTAATTGAACACATTTTGTAGATGAAGTTAAAAAAAGAAAAAGGAAAATAGAAGAGAAAAGAAAAGGTGAGTGTTTGATTACTGATTAGATGAATAAAAATAACAAGTCCAAAGTGAGATATTGGCCCATGTGTCAAGTCACTGAGTTCTGAAACCAACGACCTAAGAGAAAAAAAAAAAAATAAATAAATAAAAACAATTGTTTTTGAGTTGTTGTACAATCATGAGATTCCTAATTTCTCATAAGTTTGGAGTGGTATCCTACGTGTTTCTTTACATAAACGTTTTTTTTTTTTCAAGCCCATTATATTAAAGCCTATTTACCATTATTATTCATTTTCCAGTTTATGATAATATTATATTGAGAATATAGGATTATAATTGAGACAAACCGCTCGTTATTTATTCAATATTCAAATAAATAGAAAAAAAATTCATCCATCCGAGTTTATTTCGCAAATTTAATGAATTGAGACAGAATTTGTTTATTAAGGTCATTTAATAAATAAGCGGAAGCTTAAATCTGTAAATGTGAATTATTTTTGAACTAAAAACATTAAAACAAGATGAGCTTCAATCCAACAAAGTTTTCGCTTTTATATATATTCCTATGAAAATATTAATAATTGGTTCTAAATTAATATTCCATATATATTAATTTAAAAGTTTCAAAATAATTAAATAATAATAATCTCAAGCTATTTATAAAAATAAAATTTCTTAAAAAGTAAGTTGCAATAGTTAAATAGGACACTGACTTTAGTTCTGTTTGGTTGATTTGTGAGAACTGAAAACCTTACCACTTTCAATTGAACAGACTAAGCTAAAAGCAACATGTCAAGTTGGTGATGTTTGTTTTTGAAATGGACCCAATTAATTTTGTCCCAAGAGAATGAGAAAGTTAAGTGAGGATTAGAAACATTGGGTCCACATATAAATTTGGATAACATCTTGTGGCCCATTTTTTTTTTTGTAACAATTAATAATTGTGTCCATGGGCCTCACCAATTGGCCTCAAAGTAAACATTTTGCTTGGGAGATGTGCCAAAATCTCTCTAGTTGGGTTACCCTTTCATGCAATAATTTTACTTTATTTCTCTAAAAGAGAGCAATTTCACTTTTTAACCCAAAAAAAAAAATAAATCATAATTAAATGGCAACATGACATAGTAATTATTAATAGCATTAAATGTTCATATTTCACTAAATGAGGGAAGGTGGCATTCATACACACATTTTAAATATATATATAGAAATAGAAATTTTAAAGATTTGAATTTTAAATTTGGATCTTCAAATAGCCATTGGGCAAATGTAATCAAAACAAAAACATCTAGAAAAGGACATCATGAAGGGTTCCAATATGGGCATTTAACCATTATGTTTATAAGCATAATAAGAACTTTTTACCTCTTGATATTGCAACTACAGATTTTAACAAGTTATTACTGATTTCATTTTTATTATGTTCCTCTTAAAGAAAGGAAATGCATATATAATTATTTTGCCTTTTCAACTGATCTTTTGTGTGTATGTTTTTTTAGGTATATGAATATATATATACACATACACACACATAATATTAATCTACCACAAGCATTGCATATACATAGTATCTACTATTTGTAAATTCTTGAATTTATTTATTTATTGCATACTCTTCTATATCTTCAAAGATAATAAAAATACAGCATATATTTGTAAGATATAATATACATTTTTAATATTAAAAATTACATTTTATTATTAATGTGTTAATAAAATTATTTTTAAACTAATAATATCTTCTCACCTACGTGAAAAGTAAAGGATTTTTTATTCGAATCCTCTCGATTACAAATATTTTTATAAATTTAATGAGTGGATAATTATTTATTGTTAGTAGTCCACTGCGTTATTTCGGTCCATTAAGCCTCCTAATGAATTAAAAGAAATTATTTTTAAAATAAATATATATAGATAATTAAGCAACTAAAAATTTAAATTTTATATTTGCTAAATTTATTTTTTAATAAATATAAATGATAACAGTATATTTTAAAATATTTTTATATTTTATCTATTAAATATTTAATTTTTTTAGGATATAGATAAAAAATGAAAGAAAATATGTTCTTTTATTAATATTTTTTTTCTCTTTTATGTTTGTATGATTTGATTGGATGTATTTTTTTAAATATAAATTTTAAATAGAATATAAATAATTTTTTATTTAAGAGAGATAAAAAAAGAAAAATATATATTATTTTTATTAGTATCTTTTTATGTTTGTAAATTTTGATTGGATGTATTTTTCAAAAAATAAATTTTTAAATAGCATTTACATAATCAAAGTGATGATAAATAGTTAAAAGTTTCAATTTAAAAATATATATATAATATATTTATATACATTGAAATATTTTTCTGTTAGGTGAATTTTGAAAGAGTTTTATTTTTAATAATAATTTTTTATTTTTTTTATCGTTATTGAATAATTTATAATTACTATCATTTTAATTTAGAAAGAGATTTATATTTTCTTATGATAAATATATGATCTATTGATGATTAAATATTTTTAATTTTTTTGATATTTTTCTCTTAGATCCTAAATATGTTTGATTTAAAAGCAAATAGTATTTAGTAAACTAGAAAAACCTAGAACTATATAGTTCCATTTAAATAACTTTTGGGGATTTAAAAAATTTGTGCATGTGCATATGTTCCACTAAGTAAATAATATTGTTACTATAGCTAAAGTGATTTCTAATATTAATTCAAATCGTCATCACATTGTTTTTCTTTAATCTAACAGTAAAAAATAATTATTAGACTTTATTTAAAGATTGAATGATGACTTTATTTTCTTTTTGGATAATTATTAGGATTTTAAAAATCTATATTTTTAAATTATGGACTAAAAGAATGGGTTGATTGAGACCACTTAGTTATACAAAAATAGAATTAAATATATAAAAAGCATTATAACAAGTAATTTATATATCGAAGTGTAATATAAATTAATCAATTATATTTATTTTAATCTAAACAAAATTTATACTTTAATATCATATAAAAAAAGTAAATACATAACCATAGTTGCACATAGTTATATTAAAAGTCTTTATAATCATCCGTGCATTTAAATAATAATGACCAGAAAACATAATTTACTTTCAAGTCTTTCTCAATAAAAGTGTGAAAAAAAAAACAATAACAAAGCTCATAAGACTTCTTCACTACATCACTAATGCTAGACCCAAACTCCATGCTAAAAAGGTAATAAATTTCATTAAAAAACATAGTCTAAAATTCATAAATTTGTAAGTCAATCAGATGTAATTTGATTTATTTTTTCACGGAGTGAAAGTTTTCATATTTAAATCTTCTCAACTATTAAAATTTAGTAATTTGATGATTTAAGGAAAGCACTGATTTTAAATATTTTGTTTTGCTATCATTTTAGTATTAGACTACATTTCTCTCTTTTCTCTTAGCTGTGGAGCCCCAATTTTAGTTTGGATTGTTGAAGGTGATTGCTGTTAGTCCCTACCTTATATATTTTTTTTTATTTCAAATATCTTATTCATTTTTAGTAAACTCAAATTTGTTTTTTTTAACATATATATATATATATATATATATTTTATTATTGTTGATTTATCTATATTTTTAGAATTTGTTGTCTCTTCTCTACGAAGATTTATTACTAAATAAAAATATGATATTTGATTTTATTTGATTTGACACTTTAACTCTTAATGTGTAAATATAGATCTTCAATCAATCGAGTTAGATACTGTAACATGTGGCAAAAATTCATCTGTGTACATTATATATTATAAATTTTTGAAAAAATAATCCATAAACAGAATATTTAAAAAAATTATTATTTTGTCTTCTATATCAATTAAAAAATATTTGCTATTATAAAGATTTATATCTTTTATTAATGTCATGTAGAAATCTAATTTTATCTCTTTTAATTATAGTTTTATTATTTAAAATAATATAAAAAAATCCATACAATTGCAAGAAACTTAGTAATTAATCAAATTAATAAACATTAAAAGATTATCTATAATGACGTTATAATGTGATCATGTAGTATCAGCACACTCTTTTGGAATATAAAAACTAGGGCTATCTTTCTCCATAAATGCAAGAAGCCCACGCTGCCAGCCTGGCTTGGCTTTTCTTAACAGTATTTTTAAATCTTTTTGAATATTAAAAAAAGATAATTATATTATTAAAGTTACATTTTCATAAATAATAAAAGCTGATATGAGAGTTTACAAATGGGAATAGTAATAACAATAAAAGAAGCCCATTGGATAAAATTTTAGCCCATCTATTACATTCAGGCCCATTTTTCTATTTTGCAACACAGGGAATCAGGAATCCTATCCGGCGAACTTCATGGGCCCATTGTGTCGACAGTCTCCTTGTATTCTCCTTAATTTTAATGGTGGACCCTGAACATTGGGCCTAACCTATAAAAATACCCTCACTTTTGGGCTTGGTGCAATATCCCCGAACCGAGTTTAAGAAAAGGCCTTAAAATTTAAATCCTCATATATGAGATGAAAAGCAAATTGGTTTTGATAACTAAATCATTTTCTTTAATTCACTTTTTAGTCCATATTATCACAATTAAAAGCAATAAAGTGTGATACAGAGAGAAAGAACCTTGAAAAGGGTGGGACGATAATGACCTTTCAAGTACAAAACCATGTCCTTTGGTCTTTAAAATTTTCCCAAATACAAAACTATAATTTTATTTGTCGCTTGTCCAATTCTAACTTATTATTATTGGTTAAAAAATAAAATAAAATAATGAAAAAAGAGATGGGTTTAAGTGAAAAGCTTCACCCACTTATAAAAACGCACTAATTATAATTAATTAATATTAATAAAATAGAGATAATTCAGATTCTTAAGGGCTTCTCTTAATTAATAATCTCAAGATTTGTACATTATTAATTTGGTTAACAATAATTACATAATACTTATAACCTAATTAAATAGAGCTAAATGACAAATTTGAGGCCAAAAAAGTTATATAATTGGGTAATAGATAATATAAAATAAAATGCCATTGCTATATGTTTTTATTAGTACCACAGTTCGTGCATGATATTTTATTAGTTAGGTTTATTGGAAGAAGCATTAGGTTTATTGGTGATCAAAATTGTGTGATGTGATCCTCCATAATGCTTAAAGGCTAATCAAAATCAATTCAAATAAATCTTGATATGTAACCCATAGTGTTATTTCGATCCATTAAGCTTTCATATATAAAAAAAGATAAATTGATAAAATTTTCTAACATCAACATATTAAGAGTGTACGGCTGATTGTTTATGTTAAAACTTAAAGGACGGTAGCAAATAACAATAGATCGGAGTCAAATGGTATTACCAAATTATGTGTTTTAAACTAATTTGACAAAAACATATACCACACAGGCTTAAATTTAAAGAGTTGAAATTGATATAGAAATATGAAGATAATTACAATAATGCCCTCCCACTCACACAAGAAAAAGCTTGGCAGTCAGTATTTGGGTTAGAGAGATAAGTAGGGTAATGTATCACAAAGGAGGAGTGAAGCATCCATAAAGTAGTTTGTATCAGAATGTGGAGCTCTTAATGCTTCATCAATCAAAATCAAAATTTTAGAACATTAAAGAAGAAAAAAACAAAAGTCCTATATTCCTAGTTTACTAATAAAAAACAAAAGGAAAAGAAAAAATGGATAAAATTTGGATAATAAATAAATAAATAAATATAAATAGCATTGAAGCACTGTATGTAGCTCTTGCTTTGCTGTTTCCCTCTTATAGATCTATCATCATCATCATCATTTGCCATTGAGTATTTCAATTTCATCCACATGTGCATATATGCCTTGGCAACTTGATAGATTTTGTGGCAAATTTTGGAACTCTTTTCATATATTCAGAAATTGCTTTACATATGCATTCTTTTTTGGTAATATATGTAAAAATGGAAAGAAAACATATTGGTTCTTAAGAGTAATATTAAGTATTTTAATATCTGTTACAGTAACTGTTTATATATCAATTTAAATTAAAATTATTCGGTGAAAATAATTATTTAATTTAAAATAATAAAAGAGACATTAGTTATTTAATTAGCTGAATTCGAAAGAAAAATTAAACGTTTACTATAATGTTTAATGTTTCATAAAAACTACAAAATTTCTCGACCTCTACAAACTAGATCACCGAATGATGCGATTAACAAAAATAGAATTTTGAATTGGTCAAAAATCTAAAAATTAATTTAAAAATTATTGACAAACAGGGCCTTATTGAATTTATTGGTTCACTAATTTTTGTTTTTTGTTCTTGGCTAAGATCAAAATTCAAAAGAAAGAATCATATGATCGTGTCAGATCCTACTCACTAGTGATTTGCTGACCTTGCCAACCTGATGATAAATCAATACATACGTATATAAAGTCAATATATATAAAAATAAAAAAAATGTGTAATTCAATGAAGACCAAAGTGCTAAAAACATTTAAATGTCTGTTTCTTTTATTAATTGGGAATTAATAGTTAAAAGGGAAAAAGATAACATGGGGGATTCTTAGTAACTAATTTTTTTTAATTAACTTTCATTTTCTTTTTTGCTTTTTCCCTTATCGCATTGTCATGCTGTTATCACTAAAATCCAATGTGAAGTAATTTTATCTCTCAAACCTGTAACATTCCATAGTGGTGACCAATTTCTTTCCCTTCCTTTTTTTTGCTAGTTTTGATGGGCTTCACTTGCCTATATTAATTATTTAATCAGTTTAATTAATTAATTAATAAATATTCTGAAATGCTGATTGGTCAGACTTTTCCAATTTGTGAATTCCATTACTTAAAATTCAACTTAATTAGTACTGTAAATATTTATTTTGACCAAGTTGGTGTATTAATTAATCACGAGTCAGAAAAATGGTTAATCTTTTGAAGAAATGCAAGCATGCCTTCCACTAATTCCCACTAATCTTTTATTATTATTTTTTTTTACTTCGTAAACTATACAGGAACAGTGCTATTCACTACAGAAAGAAAGTACTTCGAAAGATCAAATTTCAATTTCTCAAGTAGTGGGATACAGTGCATATCTCATAAACTTACAATTCTGCCATTTCTTGGCTATACCTAACTGTCTAGCTATAGGGTTTTTTTTTTTGGTATTTTTGGGTCTTATGAGAGCACAAGAAAAAGCCTATTTATAGCCATATTTGCTCATTTTAAGCTCATATAGCTATAGTGGGTTAAATTCTTATTTGTTCTGTCCAGTGTGGGCTGAATTTTTTTTTTTTAAGAGAAGTGGGCCGAAAAATTTTAGGTAATCAATCGTAAGCTGCTTTTTTTTTTTTAGTTAATTAATTAGTTAAAAATATTGTTTAGATCCAAGGTTGTTTAAAGATAATTTATTTTATTTTACATAATAAAAAAAATTAATGGAGAGGTAACTAAATTAAATCCTAGTCATCTACGTGTTTAGGAAAAGAAAATTCTTTTCTCAAAGAAAATATTTGTCCTTTAAATAAGCCTACAAAAGACAGACATTAACACGTGTATTAATTAATTTAAACCTAGAAAAAATTTGGCTTTTCCTCCAAGGCCAGAAAGGAGTAAAAAAGTCAACTTTCCGGCCGACGGGTTCTATGTTTGGGTCTTATTCCATCTCAAACTTCGATTTGAATGGTGCCCTCTTTTTTAGCCATTATAAATATAGGGTTGTGATCACGTTCCCTCTCCAAGGGCTTTTCTATTTCGTAACTTCTCTTTCTACTCTCCTTCTTTCTAATTTCTCTCAACTTAACTTACAAGTAAAGGAACTGATTCCTTCTCTTTTAATTAGTTTCTTGTACATTTGTTCAGCCATGGAGATTGATTCAGCCACTCAAGAAATTAAGGCCGGGCCTTTCAAACGTGCATGGGGCTGGCTTAAGGCCTTGCCTTCCAAGTCCAATGCTAAGGTGATCAGTGTTGCTAACAACATTAAAAAGGTTGGACAAGATGACCCAAGAAGAATCGTTCATTCCCTTAAAGTGGGACTTGCTCTTACGTTGGTGTCCTTATTATATTATTCTAGGACTCTCTATGATGGCTTTGGGGTTGCAGGAATGTGGGCTGTTCTAACTGTGGTAGTAGTCTTTGAGTTCACTGTAGGTAAGGAATTAAGTGCACTCTTCTTTTTAGCGATTAATGTGAATCATTACTTCAACGAAATTGGTTCTTATCAAACTATCTCTAATCATCAATCAATTAATATCTCGATTACTCAATCCATGGATGATAATTAATTAATTAAATTCTCAATCATTCAATCCATGATCATTAAAAGTTCGAATATTGATAGCAATGCATTAATTTGTACTACTTCTTTATGTAGGTGGAACCTTGTGCAAAAGTTTGAATAGAGGCTTTGCAACATTACTAGCTGGTGCTTTAGGGGTTGGAGCTCAACACTTAGCAAGTCTTTTTGGAAACAGAGGAGAACCCATCGTTCTAGGATTTCTTGTTTTTCTATTGGGTATGTCTATAAACTACAAAAACAATTTCTTTCTTTCTTTCTTTTCCGGCTAGAGTTTAAAATTATAAACTCAAAAAACTTTAGAAAAAACTCTGAATTCCTTGAAATTGATTTTATATATGTAGATTATTCACTTACATGCAACTTAATTGGGCTTATGCAGCTGCAGCGTCTACATTTACAAGATTCTTCCCAAGAATCAAAGCAAGATATGACTATGGAGTGTTGATATTTATATTAACGTTCAGTTTAGTATCAGTGTCTGGAATCCGAGTAGAAGAAATCTTACAATTGGCTCATCAAAGACTCTCGACAATAATAGTAGGAGGAGCAACCTGCATAGTTGTATCTATCTGTATCTGTCCAGTTTGGGCCGGTGAAGATCTTCATAAGTTGGTTGCTTCCAACATAGATAAGCTAGCAAGCTTTCTTGAAGGTAATTAATTAATAAATTACATATATTTCAATTAAAATTTGTATATATGTTCTTTAATTGCTTTATTTATTTACTTATTTATGTATAATTAGATTATGACAAATAATTCTCAGGTTTTGGAGGTGAATATTTTGGTTGCTTAGAGAAAGAAGAGAAAGATATTAAGATATCCAACAAGGACAAATCATTTCTTCAAGGATATAAAAGTGTACTCAATTCAAAATCCACTGAAGATTCCGCGGTAATTAAAGATTCTCCACTGACCTGCACTTTTCTTTTTGTCTTCGCATGAGAACCACTAACTTCTGAACTTTTCTTGAATTACTTCTCTTCCTCCATCACAAAAAGATGTACATACACATATGTTTATTTTTTAACTGTAGGTATATAAGCTAACCGATTTAATGCTTCTGAATATTACAGGCAAATCTTGCAAGGTGGGAGCCTGGACATGGCTGTTTCGGCTTTCGGCATCCATGGAAGCAATATTTGAAGATTGGAGCTATCTCAAGACAATGTGCATACCTCATTGAAGCTCTAAATAGTTGCATCAACTCAAATGTCCAAGTAATTGATCTGCCGCAACTTTATTCATATTTCTTTTTCTTGATATATAAAAAAATAAAGAAAGAACAATACTGGCATAGCTTGACCAATATATTCCATGCACTTGATTCCATTCTAAAGTTACAGCCACCTTTTCATTCAATTTTTATATTATATATCACAACAAAGACAATAACCCTAACAGCTCATGGTTCCATTTAGATTAAGAATACCCTAAAACTAGTCTTTTGGAATGATGTTGACTATTTTAATTTCTTGAAGATTTTCTTGTATATGTAATGCAATCCCAAAAGTATATGCACCATCCAAAGTGTTTTAATGAAATCACCCTTCAAAACCACTTTTAAAGGTATCTTCTTCCATAAATAAAGATTTCACAAGTACTTTCCTTTCTATAATAAATAATCAAAAGGGGTCAGAAATTTTAGATTTAAAATTAGTCTTCAATTAGGATTTGAACCTCAACCGCACATATTTTGAATATGATTCTAATGCTATTTATTTATTGAACTTAATTAATTAAACTTACAGAAGCTACTCTTTGCAGGTGCCAGAGGAATTTCAGAGTAAAATTCAAGAATCATGCATAAAGATGAGTGAAGAATCAAGCAAGGCACTAAGATCACTAGCCTCATCAATTAAAACAATGACTAATCCTTCCCCAGCAAGCATTCATGTAGAGAATTCAAAAGCTGCCATTAATGAACTGAAAGTAATTCTAAAAGCAAGCTCATTAGAGCAAGCAGACCTCTTCGCAATAGTTCCAGCTGCAACAGTTGCATCAACGTTAGTTGAAGTTGTGAAATGTGTTGATAAATTAGCTGAGTCAGTCCAAGAACTAGCTAACTTAGCACATTTCAAGACTGTCGAAGCTACTGTTTCACCAGAGAGTAAATCTCAGTTACTGCTTCACCGAGGAACAGTAAATCCTGTCCTGTATGGTGAAAATGATCATGTTGTTATTACAATAGATGAGAACCCTACAGATTCACCGGAAAATCAGAAACCAGCAAAACCTAGCCGGCAACAACTAGAAGTGTAAATATTAGTATTTTGTTGCCATAACATGTGAACTAGTTTTCTTTATTATAGTTCACTGTTATAACTCTATTGTAGTCAAGTTCTGTACAATATTTTGTGCATTTCCCTTTTTATGTGTTAATTTTTAGCTTGTGCATTTCTTGAGTCGAGTTCTGTAATATTTTATGCATTTCTATTTTCTCCTCTTGTGGGAAAAAACTTGGAATTTCAAGTATATATTTATGTACCGGATTAAAAAAAAATTCTCATAGGAATATTGACGTCATATATGAATTTATTTATGCAATTTGAAATTTGATTACGAATGGTACTGAATGAATTAGGTAAATTAAATATTGTGACTCAAAATCATGTCGAAAAGGCGCAATAAATTTTATTTAATTAATGGTTTTAATTTAATATCAATTAAATAAAAAAAAGGAACCCTCTCCACTGATAAGCAAAGCAAAGTATAACTTGGTTAGTGATAGGTTATAAAAAATCCATTATGAAAGCAAATAGTATTGCTGTGGGTTACTTATTATAAGTTAGTGGGTAGGCATGGTTTAATTAATTTATCATATTTTGATTTGGTACAAATGCAACATTATTGTTTGCATTTGACTTTCACCCAAAATAAAATATAAATTGAGAAGTTTTTGAAGCAGAAAACATGTCCGAATAAGGTCAAAAACCAAATAAATTCTGTCCCTAAACTAGCAAAAAACCTAGAACAATACTTTGCCTCTCAAACACACATTTTCATGATATCTAACATTCATTAGTCACATATGTTAAAAGATTATAGAGCGGACAGGTCACGGGTTTGATCTTTCGCTATGTTAACTCTTTTAAATAAGTCCTTTTGTCTCTAACGACAAATGAAAATTAATCAAATTTACTGTGAACCGTTAAAATAAACATGAATCTAAACACCTCGTGTAAATATAAAAAAAAATACTCAGACTTCTAATATATAATCCAAAAGCTGATGGTTTATTTTCTCTCTAATACATTTTGTCCAGTTATCATCAATTCTTTATAAAAAGGTGGAAAGAAAACTATACTGCACCTAAGACAAATTTTATTTACATTAAGAGATTTCGCATGACCTCATTATACATAGATGAAAAATATTTATCTACTCTCGATGTATGAGTATATCTATAATTAAATAGTTAATTTTCATTATTTATAGGTTGTGGCTCAGTTCATAATACGTACTAGATATATAGAAAAAACTTTCAAATTTAATATGTACTAAACACATCTGTAAGGAGGAGTGAAAGAGTTTTGACTATGATTAAGACTACAACCGGATTAATTCATCCTATTAATGGAGTTCAGAAACCGATAATTTAAAAAAAAAAAATTAATTGCCATTAGAAAATTTATATATTGGTTTATTATGATAGGTGTTCCATATTTTGGAGGCTGCTCCTTTAGAACTTATTCCTTTGATTGTTCACAATGCAGCCAGTCTGGTTTACATCCGTTAGTCTTTCTTTTTTTTCTTTTTTTTATTGTTATTAAGAAAAGAAATATCTTTATTAAATTAACTTAGCATAAAAATATTTTTGTCGCTAATGACTTAAAAGTAATTGATACTGCCTTTTCCTACAAACACCTCATGACTAATTATTATTATTTTTTTTTTTTTGTGAAAGGCATGACTTATTAATACTTAAAAAGTGAGTTTTGGAGGTCGTGTGGCCAGCACTTATTGCCTTTGACTTTCACCACAAAACCTAAGATTAAAAATAAAATAATCATTATTTAACCTAACAAGAACAAGGCCTTATGTTATATATAGAGAGAGAGAGAGTTAGTGCATCCGATATCAGATAACTATATTAATAAAAAAAAAAACTTTTATTCAATACTATTTTTTTCACAGTTTCGGAGTTTTACGTTGCCCATGCCATGCATGCCTTAGCTAGCATTTTCCGTATTTTACTTGCCCAATTTAATTACTTCAAACTCCAAAGGCTTTCAAGTCAAGGTTCCCAACTACGAATGGCTGGATTTCTAGTCAACTGTACCAATTCGCAACTATAAGAAATTAATGAAATATATGGCTGGATTTCTATGAGTATTTCTAAGTATCTCATTGAAGAAACATCATCTAGAGAGGTACATGAAGAAGATAGAGTGAAATGAGTCAACAGGAAGATAATCTTAGCGCGGAAGGAGAAGAAGTTTCAAAGAAAATAAGGGCATATTAGGAATAACATTAAAATGAAATGGTTAAAGAGCATAACACTGTCCTATGAACGGTAAACTTGGTTGTGTTTTAGTATATATAACATAATATGACCACATAATTTAACGGTTGCATGGTGACTTTACAAATATTCATATGCACGGAAGTTTAATCTTATAAATCTGAACACAAGTTTTGCTTTGTAAAATGGAGTGGTACTTGTTTTTCCAAAAGTGAGCAACAAAAATTTTAACATCATCATAAATGTTTTTCTTTTTGTTCATTGGTTTCATGTTGGTTGGAACTTCATTTTGTGATCGACTCATGTTAGGAACAACTACAACCCTTCTTCATTAGCTGAGGAATTCAAGTCTGTCAGTTGGAAAGTAAAGGCCAAACGTGGATGATGTATGGATGAATTGGGTGAACTCTCATTCAGATCTAATAGGAGGATTGTGTGATACAACTAGTGGAATTAATGTTGGTCATAAACACAGCTCCATTCATGAGCGTCCTTTGTTCCACATAAAGGTAAAAATAAGAAAGAAAAGAAAAGAATATCCACTAATTAAAAGAATATTCAAGTTAAGTGATACTGATACGGAATCCAATAGAATATTCTGACAAAGCAACATTAAAATATAACAACAGCATGTGATATGTGAGAACAAACCGTGTAGGATCCTCGTACACACCATCAAATAATCTATAGTGGCTCCAATCCCAAACTTAAAACCCTGAGCATTCCTCATCATATAAATATAATTATAAGCTCAACAGAAAATGAATGACCATTTCCTAGAAAATGAATGTCTTATATTTTGAAACAAAATAATCACCTTAAAATGATTTTTTTTTGAAACACAAATAACACTACCTATCTAACAAGATATATATATATATATATATATATATATATATATATATATATATATATATGAGTTTAGGAATGGTGGAAAAAGAAAGATTGGGTGAAAAGTGATTATTGTGGGCATAAATCAGATTCTTTTGCAGACAATTCCTAACTTCACCAATATGTAGCATATTCACCTTAGCGTTAGTTCAAGAGTCAATAGGAAAGAACCCTAATTAATAAAATGGGGTTCACGTGCCTAAATTAGAAAGTCGCTGTGCTAAGTACATGTTTATGAAATAGTTAGGTTGCACATGAACCACACCAATAAACTACGAAGTGAGTGGGTGCCCACACTGTCTTTCTTAATTCCTAAGTCTAATTCTTTGATTCTGTAATTCTTCCACAATATCTTTTTTTGTCTATGTTTATCTTGTCTGATATCTAGCATTACAGGTTCTAGATCAAGCTTACATGTTCTAGATTAGTCTTACAATCAGTGGTCAATGCAAATCCGTTTTCTATATACATTTGGGATTATGGATGGACCCGACAAAATTATCTATATCTAAAAATAGAGAAATTTACGTTATATAAAAGTCAAAATATAAATAATACATTTACCACTTTATATTATTTTGAATTATAGAACCACATATA
The DNA here is from genome assembly GCA_947857235.1 of Jatropha podagrica. Taxonomy (NCBI): domain Eukaryota; kingdom Viridiplantae; phylum Streptophyta; class Magnoliopsida; order Malpighiales; family Euphorbiaceae; genus Jatropha; species Jatropha podagrica. The sequence goes on from CANUEP010221359.1 coordinate 57,679, forward strand.
TTAAAAATTGATATAATTTAATATAATTATAAGAAGATTAGTTGTTTTATATTTTTCGATAATCTTTTTATTAAGATAATATCTATAAAAAAAGATTATCTCTAGCATTTAATATATTAATATAAATTTATTTTTTCTTATAAAATAATTGATAATTAATTCACGCGCTTACAAAAATATGAATAAATAATTTAAAAATATAAATTGAAATATACTGGATATGATAATTTTTTAAAAAGTAGGATATTTACATGTTTATGACCGCATATTAATATTTTAAATAAATAAATAATTATTTATAATAAAGTATAAACATAAAATAAAAAAATTAATTTTTTATTTCAATGACAAAAACAAATTAAAAAACACTTCATTTTTTATTGGCAACAAAAAAGATTTTAGTTGACTAATTTGGTATATTGAGTACTCTTATATACCAGAATTAAGTTGTACGGACACGAAACACGATATATAGAATGTACAAATAGGATAATTTTTAAAAGATAAGACATTCAACCGCACTAAACAGTTAATTTCTTAACGATCCTATTTTAACAATATAGCAGATAAGAAAGGGTTCTGCTAGGGTTCAAGGTATGACCTCGAACTCGCTGGCCATGAAGGCCTTGCCATTGCCACTAGAGTATGAACAAGCAACAAAAAAGGTCTGTCATCGCTCGAATGCTCAGGAGTTTGTGTGCCTGGACGTTCTTTTCTTGATAAGGTGGCTGTAGGAACTGATGATAATGATCATGATATGAGTACTGCGGAGGAGATCAATATTGGTGATGGTGATATAATTGTATCTAAGGATGGAGACGTGCCTAAAGTTACAGTTTTTGATCGTTTAACTCAGCAGCTATCTAAATGTTGGAATCAAACTGTTGTTCGTATCATGGGACGTCACATTGCGTATAGTGCATTGTGCAATTGTGTTGTTTCTTTATGGAACCCTAGCACTCATTAGGTATCGGAACTTGGGAATGGCTACTTCATGATAAAGTTTTCTGATGAAACGGATTATCAACACGCGTTGTTGGATGGTCCTTGGACGGTGATGGATAGCTACCTCATGGTAGAACCTTGGGCATCAAGTTTCGACATCTCGGATACCTCTATTAGAGCCATTACTATCTGGGCTCGCCTCCTTGGATTATCCCTTCATTTGTACCATAAAGTTGTGCTTCAGGCTATTGGTGCAGCCATCGGCAAAGTAGTGAAGATTGATTATAATACCAGCGACATTACTAGAGGCAAGTTTGCGCGAATTACAATATCAGTAGTCCCAAAGAAACCCCTTGTGGCACAGTTTAAGCTAAACAGAAAACTACAGAAGGCTGAAGATGAGAGCTTGTTGGAAGTTTGCTATGATTATGGATGCCTAGGACATTATAATAATTATTGTCCATTTAAACAAGGGTAGGAACCCCCTTTTGCGGAAGTTGTGCAACAAGAGGAAGAGCTTGAGGTTGTTGCCAAACCCAGCTTTGGGCCCTGGATGGAGATGACTCGATGGGGCAAGCGCCCTGCGGCTAGAATGGAAAAGCAGGGAGTTAATAATGGGAATAAGTTCAATATCTTATCTGAGAAGAGTACTCAAGCTCACTTAGATGTTCAAGAGCATTACCATTCTACGGGACCAATTAATGTTCTCATGCATATCCGTTGCATGACATGGTTTCTAAATCTTCTTCACGGGACTACTCCAGTGACCAATGCACGTGTAAAGGATAAACAACTGGTGTTTGATGCCCACTCTATGGCTTCGTTTCATTGTGTTGTTGCTAGCTAGCCTTGTCTAGTCTTTTTTCTTAAATAAAAAGATTGATTTCTTATTTGAATGAGATAAAAATAAATTAAAAAATTTTATTTTTATTAGTAATAAAAAAAATCTTAGTTAATTAGTTTAATGTATTGAATAATCTCATATACTAGGAATTAAATTGCATGGACATGTGACATAAAATATTGAAACGCACGAGATATTACAATTTTAAAAAAGGTATGACATCCATATACTTAAAATAAAATATACTAAATAAGTAATTGAAATACTCTGAAATTTTTATTTCAAAATTATTTTTCATTTAAATTTAATCGTTAAATTTTGTAGCCAATAATGTTACGCCACGTAATATTTATTGGGACCGAAAAATCATTTTTGGTTCGCTCTAAATTTTTCGATTAAAGATCAGACCAATTATTTTTCCAAATTAGACCCGAATCAAATGTTTTTGAAAAATACTGTGCGTTACTATTTTTTTCTCCCCGGCAATTTACCTTGGACGGTTTGTTTTATTTAATTATTAAAAAATTTTATTATTTCATTTAATCATTTTGTTTTTGAAAAAAAAAAAAAATTCTTTTTAAAATTGTTTTCTCTTACTCGATCGACAGCCCTCCTCTCCTCTCTCTCTCTGCTGCACAGCCACCATCACTGCCGCCATCTCCACTGCAGCCCACTACCTCCTCCAGCCACGCCGGCCACCACTTCTTCTTCTTCTTTCTTTCTTCCTCTCCTTCTCCCTGCCGCTCGCTGTCTC
>CANUEP010221402.1:0-21328 GCA_947857235.1 Jatropha podagrica
TTGAGTTTCCATGATTTTTATGTTTAATTTTACTTATAATTTGTTGTTTGATAAGTATGTTTTGAATAGTATTTAATATATTTGATTCTAAACTTATTATGAATTTTACACAACTTAAAGGATGCTTTGAAAAAGTGAAAGAAGGGATTTATTGCGTTTTGGTTATAAGTAATACCTTTAATGTTTACTTAGGTAGTTTTGAATTGGATTTTAAGTGTATATTTTGAAAAAGGAAAGCTTTGAATGTTATAAGTATGATTTTGGTTTTGAACATAAGAGAACTTAATGAATATTTACAAGTTGTAAGTTCAAGTGATTTTGAAATGATAAGTACTAAGTTATAAAATGTTTTGAGTAAGGAACTATTTATAAGAAATAAGATCATTTGTGAAAGAATGGATTCATTTTGGGCTCTACTATGCATGATTGAAATGTGGTATGATGAGATTGATTTCGATATGTGTGCATGCCCGGGTTATCAGCCCATTCTATTATGTGGAGCTATGATCATAATCTAGGGTTATTAGCCCTTATGAATAGGCGGACGCGCTTATTATGTGATGGGGGTGGCGCTTCCATAGGCCATGATTGTGTAATAGGGGTGGCGCTTTCACAGGCCACGATCGAATCTGCTTATGTTTCATTCTGTATTGGTACGAGCTTTAACTAAGAACGTAATCTTATTTTGTTAAAAAGGAATAGGAGATATATTTGTATTTATGAAATTTTTCTTACATTTAGAACATTAAGGTTTTATTTACGTTTTCAAGATGATTTTTATGCTTTGAAGTAGTTTTCATTATATTTGGAAATTTTATGAAAATATTTCTATTGTAAACATATTCTATGATTTTGAAATAGTTTGGTATGATTTTCATAATTTGATATTTTTATATGATTTAAGGATTTAAGTTTCATAATTTGAGTGTGTTGCTTAGGCAACATTTATTCTATTTTCATTTATATATATTTAGCACCACTGAGTGATATACTCAGCTCGTCGATTTCTATCACGCGCAGGTTAAAGACAATGGGTGCTACACGAGGATTGGAGGCTTAACATGAGAGAAGGAAAATTTATCTTGGGTAGGACATGTATAGGGTATATTATGGCATGTATAAAAATATTGTAAGAGATTGAATTATATATATTGAGTTTGTAAATTAATGAGATTTATGATTAATTAAGAAGTTTTATATTATTGTGAATTTTTGGTGTGCAATTATTTATAATTAATTCTTCAAATGAATGGTAATATAATAAGATAGAGCCTAAGTTGATTGATGGGAGTATTTAGAAGAGCTGTGTGATTTATTGTATCGATTCGGAGTTTGGGGTTTGGAGAATTTATATTGGAAGTATATATATTTTCTTTGTGTGGCAAGTAAATTTTTTGGGAAAATTTTTGCGAATTTTCCGTAAAATTTTCCCTAAGCTCTTAAATAAAAAAAATATTATATTACTTGTCTCCTGATGAAAACTTAGCCACTTCTAATGCATGATATGGAATTATTTAGTAAGATAAAATGATGCTCCGGCACTGAATGTAGAATTCGTCGTCTGGTCCTACGAGATTAGGCAGTGGGTGTTACAGTAAGGCTTAGATCAAGTCAAGGTATTCTAATCCAAAAGCTCTAAATATTCACCAAATAATTCTCCTTTAATTATTACCTAACTCCACCAATTAATTAAATTGACCCCATAAAAATAATTCCTCAATTTTTCCTTAATATACTATACTAGAAAACACTATTCATTAAATACTTAAATTCTCCAAAAAAATTCATAAAATATTTTCTACCCACCTAAATTATGCAAACATGCTTCAAAAATATTAAATAAAATAATAGACATGCATAATAATTTTTTCGGACCGAAATATTACTAAGTCCCAGACCGATAGTACTATTCATAGACCAGTAAATCACTATTACCAACACTGAAAAAATGGACTGTCACACCTAAGGCACTCTATGCATCACTCAGACCGATTTTATGAAAATCAGGTCGGTTTGCTAGTGGGGTCCACAATTGCCCTAATGGGCCCCACTTGTGAGGCCCATTAGTGGCCTTTAGCGGGCCCAGTAATGGCGATGACATTTCTCATAATAAAATGAGTTTGGAACATCTAATTGATTTGAGTCTTGAACTAGGTACCCTAGGTTAAGTAATCAAGTCCATTAGATCGTTTTCACTTTTTCAAGGTTCCCGTCGAAACGTGAATCGAAAATGAATCCCGAGATCACATGGGATGAATTTTCGCACCTTATGTTGACGTACCTAATATTTAAATCGACTTTATGAAAATCGAAAATCGACTCGTTTGTGAGACCCACATGTGGGGCCCACCTGCCACATAGGCGGTGAATAGTGTCGTTTTTACCCATTTGTTTATAAATACCAAGTTAAACTTAGGGTTAAGGGGTTGGCTCATTTTGGTGATAAAACACTTGGAACAAAACACAAAAACACAAAACCTAAACACAAACAAAATCAATAACCAAAAACAATAAAAACACATCCTTCATCCAACTTCCTCATTGAAAACCCTAAGGATTTCATTAGATTAGAACGGAGATAAGGTAGCTATCACAAAGACAGTGTGTCATAGAGTCATAAGCGTTCTTGGAAACACTAAGTCAGCAACACAGAATCGAATCATCAAGAGGAGATTAAGTGTTCTTTACCAAGCATCAACTAAATCAACGTTTATCATTAAAATCATGTAACTGAGTGTCGAAACTCAAATTCGTTTCGATTTTTAGTTCATTTTCTATCTTGTAACTTTAATAAATCGAGATTTTAAGAGAGAAACATGTAAAAATTGAGTTTCGCAGCAATTCGCTACATCTCTGGGCAACGAAGACGCCCAGCCTTCAACTAAAGGCGCTAGCCTTCCAAGGAAGGCGCATGCCTTGCGATGATGGCGCACACCCTCATGGCAAGGCTGGCGCTCTCCCTCTAAGGCACCCAGAAATGTCCAGATTACTATCTTCCCTCTTTTATCTTTGATCTTTCGGTGATTACAAGCTTCATTTACCTTGGAAAGGGACTCGATTCACTTCCAATAGTGTTAGTCTATAAGTTACAGAAGAGAAACGACATAAATAAACATTAAATCGTGGTTAGATTCTTAGATCAAAGTGGATTAAAGCCTAAGGGTCAAAAAATCCATAACTGATCCGGATGAGTACATTGGCGATTCTAATATATATTTCTTACTGGGATTTATGAAATTTGTTCATCTAACAAGATGAACATTGTCATCATGAGCTTGAAATAGCATTAGAATCGTTATATTCTATTTTTAGCGTTTACTTTACGTATATTTAATATTTGTTCATTCTATTAATTTGATTGTGTACTATCTACCTAATTCACTAACATTTCTAATCCTGCTGACATTAACTAACATTCTTACATTTTATTATTTTAAGGTTTTATTGTGTATTCTATGATTATTTGCTAACTAACAAACTAGTATTTGAGTTTTTATGGTTTTCGATTAATGCATGCATAAATCATGTTGTGTGCATGTTTGTATTTTGTATGTGATTTAATCATTAATTTTGTATGGTTCTAAGTTTGGTATAATTTATTTGAATATGGACTTTAAATTATTATTTAATGGATTTGTACCAATATTTCTGTAATTTCATTGAGAATTCAAATGAATTCTCATTTTAATTGGTTTGTAATAGATTAGTCATAACTTTATTTGTTTTAAAATAATTTTATTAGTGACGATTTGATTGATTAAGTGAGAATTGGGAATATTTAAGGGTAGATGTATTTAATAGGAATTGTTGTAATTCTTTTCTCCTTCCCCTTTCCTTGTGGAATTTTTAGGTTTGATGTGTGTTTTGGATTGTGATAATATGTTTAAATGACATTGTTTTAAAGAAAATTGCATAAAACGGTTTTACATCTCAATTTAGATTAACACTGGAATTAGTAAATATCAAATATTCAGACAATTAGGAGGTTGGTTTTAGACCGAGTGGAATGAGTGCCTAACACCTTCCCATATCCGTACCCAACTCCCAAACTCACTCTGGTTAAAATCGGATTAATTAATTCCAAAGAATTAATTGATTCGAGAAGTTTTCCCTAGTTTAGTAAAATAGGATGATGACTCCAAATATTTTTCAAAACCTTAGCAGAGTAAAGAAGCATTTCTCTAAGGATAGAAATGGGATTGGATAAAATAATTTTTTTCAATTAAAAATGAACCAAGCCTGTTTAATTCAGTTTACTCGAGACACTCTTGAGAAAACCATGAGATGCTGTGCGAAGGCCATGTCATCCTCAGCCTAGCAACTCTACTGGGGAGCTTAGAGAGTTAACTCCATTAGTTTCCAAATATTCATATTTATCAATTGTGTTATTAATCTAAATTGTGTTTAAATTTTTTTACGTCATTCATGCATTAGTCTAGTCTCTTCTCTATTCTCATTCTACCCTAACACCCTTCGATGATATTGGGGGATGTGATCTCTTCACTCTATTCGACTGTTGAGATCCGCCACTAATACACACCACCCATAAGTCAAGTACCTTTCGGTATATCAAAAGAGGTATCACAATCTGTTATAACCATTTACTTCAGTAAATGGGAGAAAATAATAAACTCTCGCTTATGGAACTCGAGACTTATAAACCGGGCAAAGCCCATGTAGTGGACCATATTAACTTCTCTTGGGAATACCTTAAATATTTGTTTGTCGCATCATTAATGAATATGAATGACGTTGGTCCTAAAATCCCATGTTGGTTTATGGGCCCAACCCAATATGTCCTAGGGATTGTTAAAAGACTGAAATATGCATCATTTGTGGAAGCCATAAGAGTGGAGGTCATGCATTTCCTTACTTTCGTTCACCCTTTCGTTTGCATTTATTATGATTATACTAAGTTCACATGATTGCCTGTGTTCATACATCATCTAACCAATCTGTTGCATCACTTAGGTTTAGTTCACTATGTCTCGGTTGAAACAATCGAACCCTTGAAGGGCAAACAATTATAGAAAAATGTTGAGAGTAAAACAAGCTAAGCAAACCAAACCCAGAAGTAGTCATCAACCTGAATGTTAGAGATTCACTGGCTTCTATAAGAAATTCACAATACCCAGATAGAAGCGCTGACCCTTTTCCATAGCATTGAGGAATGCTTTTGTGACATCCCAATCCGGCAAAGTGATCCTAAGAGGGCAGGTAGAGCAGGACTCCTGGCGAGCTTCTAGAGTGGCAGGCTAGCTAGGGTAGTGGAATGCGGGACACATGAATGAATCAGATCATATATCGAAAAGGGGGTAACTAATCGTCGAAGGTGCCTTTTGGTGGAATGGTTGGAGAGTTAGACGAACTCTAGGGTTAAATGTGCTCGTTTGACAGAAATCCTAGGATGGGTGACTAGGAGGAAGTTTCCATTTCACTTGCAGGACAAAACGATGCGACTCTTGCCGATCTAGTATGGGATGGAGCCGGCTTGATCCAAAGCGGACAAATTCTCAGGTGGTTAGAGTTAGGGCGTTATAATTTGGTATCAAAACCTGACCCCCTGTAGTAGATATATGGTTCGAGGAAGAACCACGGGGAAGCTAGTGGGCCTATGACATCCCGACCCGAAAAAGTAATCCTAAGAGGGAGGGTAGAGCAGGGCTCCTGGCGAGCTTCTAGAATAGCAGGCTAGCTAGGGTAGTGGAATGCGAGACATAAGAATGAATAAGATCATATATAAAAAAGGGGGTAACTAATCATCAAAGGTTCCTTTTGGTGGAATGACTGGAGAGTTGGAAGAACTCCAGCTTTAAACATGCTCATTTGACAGAAATCCTAAGATGGGTGACGTCCTAGGAAGTTTCCATTTCACCTGCGGGACAAAACCGTACAGGTCTTGCTGATCTAGTATGGGATGGGATCGGCTTGATCCAAAGCGAACAATTCATCTGGTGGTTAGAGTCAGGGCGTTACAATTTGGTATCAAAGCCTGACCCCCTGTAGTAGATATATGGTTCGAGGATGAACCACGGGGAAGCTGGTGGGCCTAGGACATCCCAACCCAAAAAAGCAATCCTAAGAGGGCGGGTAGAGTAGGGCTCCTGGCGAGCTTCTAGGATAGCAAGCTAGCTAGGGTAGTGGAATGCGGGACACAGGAATGAATCAGATCATATATCAAAAAGGGGGTAGCTAATCATCAAAGGCGCCTTTTGGTGGAATGGCTAGAGAGTTGGAAGAACTCCAACTTTAAACATGCTCATGTGCCAGAAATCTTAAGATGGGTGACCTCCTAGGAAGTTGCCATTTCACCTGCGGGACAAAACCATACAAGTCTTGCCGATCTAGTATGGAATAGAACCGGCTTGATCCAAAGTAGACAATTCCTCTGGTGGTTGGAGTTGGGGCATTAAAACTTGGTATTAGAGCCTGACCCCCTCCAATAGATTTATAGTTCAACGATGAACCACGCGAAAGCTGGTGCGCCTGTGATATCTTGACCTGGCAAAGCGATCCTAAGACGGTGGTTAGAGGAGTGTTCCTAGCGAGCTTCTGGCATGGCAGGCTAACTAGGGTAGTGGAATGCAGGACACAGGAATGAATCATATCATATATCGAAAAGGGGGTAACTAATCATCAGAGGCGCCTTTTGGTGGAACGGCTGGAGAGTTGGAAGAACTCTAGGGTTAAATGTGCTCGTTTGACAGAAATCCTAGGATGGGTGACCTCCTAGGAAGTTCCCATTTCATTTGCGGGATAAAACCGTGTGGGTCTTGCCGATCTAGTATGGGATGGAACCGGCTTGATCCAAAGCGAACAATTCCTTTAGTGGTTGGAGTTAAGGGCGTTATAGCTTCGGTCAGATACGTGAATATGTCAACTATCTTGCAAAAATCGTCTATTTTTCTTCAGAAGAAGCAAGGATGGATCAGAATTTTTAATCAATTTATGTGCTTAAAATTTTGTAATATGAGTTGCTTCTGGGTTTTAATTATAAAGTTCGATCATTTTCCAATTATAAATGCAAAAAAGTAAAAATAAAAATAAGAAAATCCCTACTCATATCACGTGTCGAGGCAAAAATAAAGGGTAAATTATAATAGGCAATAAACAAAAGCTGGTCATATTCTTCAACAAGTTTCTAAGAATTTTGTTGATTCAAGATTCGATCGATTCAACTCGAGCCTTAGTAAACTATAACATTATTCGCATTTCACGATGTTGTGATTGTGTGATGTATTTTCATGTGAAATTCCATTCACATCCATTTATGCATGCATCATATCATAGTTCTAATTTTCGCTTTTTTTGCAGACAAAATAGTGCCTAAAAGCAAGAAGTTACTAAAAGTGGGCAGTTGGTCTAGGGAAGAAGATTGATTAGTTAGAGGTGAAGAGCCTTCGACCCCACTCAGTGTGTCTAGATCAGTACCTATGAAGCCAGCAAGCTCTACTCCTGAATTTGAATCTTCTTCAATACAGGTAGACTTGCAAGATACTGTTATTGAAAGAATGTCAAAAAATTTTTTCACTAGCTGATATTGAGAAGCTATTCGAGAAAATGATGGCGGCTAGCCTCGAAAAATCTTGAAGGCTAACAAAGGGAAAGGGAAAGCAGTGATTGAACAAGGAGAGGGTGTTGACGAAGAGTCTACAAGAAAAGAACTTGCCGAAGACGCATGGCAAGATGAAAATTTTTTCAAAAAGATATCAGTAGAAAGGACTGATGTTGAGCTAGTAGTTTTAAAAAAGATGGAAAAGCTGGACAGGAAGTTGGAGAAACTACACCTGTTTATGAAGTCCAAGGGAATGGACTAGTATGTTGACTTGGATGAGGAAGATGACGAAGAATTGGGATTAAGATAAGAAATTTCAATTACCTATAAAATGCCAAAAGTGACGAAATATGATGGCAGTAGTGATCCAAAGGTGCATCTTATGCAATTCAAGTCACTCATGGAGTTAGCTGGACTTCCATCACGGGAAATTCTGAAGATGATCCCACTATCCCTGACAGGATTCGTGCAAACTTGGTATTGTAATGTGGAATGAGCTGACTAGTATCTTTCTCAAAGAATATGCTTATAATCTTTAGATGGGTGTCAATTTGAGGGACTTAGAGGCAACTGTAGAGAAGCAAGATGAATCTTTCAATGATTATATGTCTAGATGGAGGACCAAGCTCACACGGATGAGAAATAGTCCTAACACAAAAGAACAAGTGAAGCTTTATCAAAGGAACTCTACCTGCATTTCGCAAAAAATTATACTACATGGTGTTGATGGAGTTTTCCCAAGTCAATATGGTGGGAACGGCCATAGAAGACAAGATCAGGGAATACAAGAAGTACAGAAACTGTTCTGGGAATTTTACTAGATTTGGGTTTCAAGGGTCAGCCCAATCCAGCAAAACCCCGAATACCAGCGAGAGTACTACAAATGCCAGTCTAGATTTGAGTGCCACCAATGTGCCTTGAAGATGATTCTCCAACTTCGGCGCCCCTCTATCTTGAGTATTGGAGAAAGTAAAAGTAGTGGGACTTTTGAAACCACAAAAGCCAAGGCCTCTTCTTGATCTGTTACTAAGAAATTTCAACTTTAATGCCTTTTGTCACTTTCACCAAGTCAAGGGACAGAATACCGATGATTGCTATCCATTAAGACATGAAATCGAAAATCTAATTGATGAAGGCAAAATTACTGACCTAGAGAAGTCATGGCCTAACACACGAACCAACCCACTTTCAAAGTTCAAAAGTGTGGCACCCCCGAACAATTTGTATATGATTGAGTCAGGGAAGACTCTAGAGGAGATACTATTAGAGTTGGAAGAAGAAGAAGAAGAGGAGATGAAAAAGAGGGTGTTGTTGGAACAGGTCTAGGTTATGGTGCTAGACATATGGGATAGTGATGACGAGTGGGCAGTACAAAGCAAACCAGTTTGGATACAGAGCGAAGATGAAGTGGTAGCAGAATCCGTTACTCTAGACATGTGGAGTAGCGAAGATAAGGATGTAGTAGAATTAGTAAGCCACGTGACCTGTAATGGTCGGATTTATCAATCGAATCCTATTAAGCCTCTAGAAGAAAAAGGAAAAGAGAAGGCAAGCTCTTCTAATGTGCCAAGAGTTAAAGCTGAAGGCAACACTCTGATCAAAGAAATGAAAAGAACACAGGCAAGCGTGAGCGTGTGGGATTTGTTGATATCATTAAAGGTGCATAGGGAGGGTTTACTAAGAGCAATGATGGAGATATCTATTTTGCCATCTATATCGATAATTGATTTTGAGGGATTAGTCCAATGTGATCCTCTCATGATAACCTTTTTTGATGATGAGCTTCCCCTTGACAGAAGAAATCACACCAAAACTTTATTCATAAAGGCTGAGCTAAAGGGGATAATCACTAGTAATATAATGATTGATGATGGATCAGCTCTGAATGTGTGCCCATTGAAGCTTCTTCCTAAGTTTAGACTGAAATTGATTGATCTAGAGGCTTCTAATGTTATTATCAGGGCTTACGATGATTTTAAAAAGCCAGTCGAGGGAGTATTCAAGACTGTGGTCAAGGTTGGATCGATCGAGAACGAGATGAAGTTTATCATTATTGACATTCCCCTGACTTTTTGCCCTACTATTGGGGCATCCATGGTACTATTCCTTGGGAGGAGTCCCTTCCACCCTGCACCAGAAGATAAAATTCCCATTTGACAAGAAAATTCTCACCATTCCAACTGCGAGTGAGAGAAGTATGGCAACACTTCATATGGTTCAGCAAATTATACTACCGTGGACAGGATTCCAGATTGCGGTATTGAGCTCTGAAGTAGGACCTGTGGTCGCCAACATTATAAAAAGAATGAAGTTTGAGGAAGGAAAAGGGTTATGGAAAGATCAGCAAGGAATCATTGAACTCACTAAGATCCATACTCAACAGAATCGTATGGGCCTCGGATATCAGGCTGGGAGTGAACCATCAAAGAAACATTGATGGCTTGATATGGGTTGACGTTTTGTCCGTTTGAGTGAGTATTCCTCTCCATGTCTACTGATAGAGCCTTTTGTGCATAAAGGGAAGAAGTATCCTGGGTTAGAGATTTTCGTAAATGTGATTGAGATTCTAACAGTGGTTCATGAAGAGTCAAAGACTAGATTGAAGGCTGAGGAAGACTTTAAGACAATTGAGTGAGAGGGGGTTGAGAGGTTAGATGCTCAAATAGCATAGAAGGAGATTGAGGAAGAGCAAGAGGAGGAAAAAGAAGCAATCTAGAAAGAGAAGAGAAAGGAAAAGCAGCCATGGAAATGAAGAAGACTGTATAGGTTAGGTCCTCAAAGCACTTTGGGCCTGTATTGAAGAATGCTTCGAAGAAAATGAAGCCTCTGCCAGTGTTGTTGTTCTAGTGAATAATGATTTTGATTATTATGAACTATCTATGATTTTTAACGAAATAAACTTTAGTTTTGCTTACTTGTTTGATGTTTTTCCTTATGGTTCCATTCATCAAGTAAATAAGCATATACACATATTTGACATCAATTCATCATGCATGCTTGAATTTAATATAAACACAAGAAAATCCAAGAAATTTATTAATTGGACCAGTCTTGACATCAGAATTAGTCATAGAATTTCAAATTCTACTCAAGGATAAGCGCCAGAAGCTTTCGCATGGAGGTATGAAGACATTCTTGGAATCGACAGGTTGATAGCAGAACATATGATTCCTTTGAACCGTGAGTCTTGGCTAGTGAAGCAAAAGAGAAGATGATTGGAACTAGAATGGCTGAGAAGATCAAAGAAGAAGTAACCAAGCAGATTGATGTAGGCTTTATAGAAGTAGTCCATTATCTTGATTGGTTAGCAAATATAGTCTCGATTCCAAAGAATGACGAAAGAGTCAGGATGTGCATAGATTATTGGGATTTTAATAAAGCATCACCAAAAGATGACTTCCCTCTCCCGCATATTGATGTCTTGATCGATAGTGCGACAATGATGGGATGTTACTCAATCATGGATGGTTTCTCTAGATACAATTAGATTCTCATGGCATTGCAGGATAAAGCCTAGACTACTTTCATCACCAAATTTAGCACTTTTTGTTATTGAATAATGCCTTTTGGTCTTAAGAATGCTGGGGCAACCTACCGGAGAATTGCAACCACTTTATTTTACGACATGATTCATAAAGAGTTGGAAGTGTACATCGATGACAGGATCGTCATGATAAAGACGCCGAGAGAGCATCCAGAGGCTCTAAATAAGCTCCTTGATAGAGTCATCAAATATAAGCTATGATTAAATCCAAAGAAGTGTGAATTTGGTGTAACTTCAGGGAAAGTGCTGGGATTCATCGTAGGACCAAATGAGATAGAAATCGATCCATGCAAGATTAAAGCTATTCAGGGAATGGAGCCGCCGAAGATAAAAAAGCAAGTAAGAAGTTCTCTAGTAAAAATGCAGTGGATCAGCAGCTTTATATCAAAGATATCTATTGTTTGTGATCCGATCTTCAAGCTTCTAAGGAAGGATCAGCCAATTAATTGGAACATTTAGTGTTAGATAGCTTTTGATAAGATCAAGGAATACCTGTTAAACCCTCCAATTTTATGCCCACCGAAGCCAGGAAAACCACTAATTTTGTACTTGACATTAGAAGATGCTGGGATGGGAGCCATGTTAGCACAAGCTGATGAAGTTGGTGTTGAGAAGGTCGTGTATTATTTAAGTAAGAAACCTCTACAAAACGAGCAAAAATATGATTGGATAGAAAGAACTTGCTTAGCAATGGTCTGGGCTACAAGAAAACTTCAGTATTATTTTCAGTCTTACAAAGTGATAGCGGTGTCAAGAATGGATCCAGCCAAATACTTTATGGAACTCCATCTTTGGTAGGAAAACTTGACAGATGGTTGATCTTGCTTTTAGAATTCGACATCGAATATGGTACTAAGAAAAATATCAAAGGAAGAGCAGTTGCAAATTTTTTAGCAGCACACCCGTTGGAAGACAATGAAGAGTGGGACATCAATTTTTCCAATGAGCATCTTAATGTAATAGAGAAGAACGTTTGGAATCTTTATTTTGATGGCTCAGCTAATAGTAAAGGAGCTGGAGTCGATGTCCTTTTAGAATCCCCATAAGGAGAACTTATTCTTATGATGAAGAGGATACACTTTGCAGTCACCAATAACTTGGCAGAATATGAAGCTTGTTTGTTCAGACTAGAAGCATTAGTCGTGGTCCAGGCTAAAGAAGTGGAAGTTATCAATGATTCCAAACTAGTCATCGAACATGCCAGTGGCAATTGAGAATTCAAGGAGGGTAGGCTGAAACTGTATACCGATTATCTACATCTAGTCATTCAAAAATTTGAGAAGGTAACATTTACCCACACGAATAGAGCAAATAATCGAGTGCCAACTGCACTAGCCAATCTAGCTTCAACTTGGAAAGAAGTTTCAATAATGCCTAAAAAGTCGTTTGTGATGTCTTCTGGCAACATCCCTTGCTATAAAGGTGAAAGAATCACGATGAAGAGGATTTATCTGGATTCAACTACTAAAGATGACAGAAAAGCCATCCAGCGTCTAGGGTTACAATTCATGGTGTTGGATAACAAGTGGTATAAGAGGATGTCAAATGGAGTTCAGTTGAGATGCATGTCGAAAAAAGAAGCCGAAAGAATCATTTAGCATATCCATGCCAGCTTTTGTGGTACTCATATGAATGGAAGAGCACTTGCAAAGAAAGCCCTCAGACAAGGATTCTATTGGACTATGATGGAGAAAGATTGTGTTTCTTTCATTAAAAAGTGCTTTGAATGCCAGATTCATGGGGACCTTAGTCACATCCCTTCGTCAGAACTATACCCTTCTATTTCTCCATGGCCATTCGCAACATGGGGAATAGAACTCATTGGAAAAATTTCTTCATGTGCTTCTAACAGACATGAGTTCATAGTCGTGGTAGTGGATTATTTTTCAAGATAGGTCAAAGCTGAATCATTCAAGCATATTGGGGCAAAACAGATGGCCAAATTCATAGAAAAGAGCTTGATCTGTTGATGCGAAGTTCTTCACCATGTAGTGACAGATAATGGGGTTTAGTTTCAGGCTGAAAGTAAAGACTTTGTTAAAAGAATATGGGATTGAACACCATAAGTCATCTCCTTATAGGTCACAAGCTAGTGGACAGGTGGAGGCTTGAATAGGAGAATTAAAAAGATATTGAGAAAGGTGATAGAGACACACCGTGATTGGGCCAACAAGTTAGCATATGCTTTATGGGGATATCAGACTATAGTTAAATTTGCAAATTGAGTGACCCCATATTCCTTAGTGTACGGAATGAAAGCTACGTTGCCAACTGAAATAGAAATGAAATCCTTACAGATAATATTAGAGTCTAAAGTTCCAAAGAGCCAATGGGCCGAGGATCGCTTTCAAGAGTTAGCATTATTAGGTGGTAAAAGGCTTGAGGCCCAATTTATGGATTATAAGAAAAGGATTGCAAGGCACTTCAATAAGAGGGTCAAACCTAGGTCATTGACAGTAGGGGATTTGGCTTTAAAATAGATGAGACTAAACACCCAGGACCCAAGAGGAAAATACAAACCCAATTGGGAAGGCCCATTCTTAATCAGGAGAATGTTTTTGAAAGGTGCTACGAAGTTGTTAGACTTGGAGGGCAATGAATTTTGGAGCCTTTTAACTTGGATAGATTAAAGAAATTTTATGTATAATTCGAAATGTCAAGGTTAAATCTATTAATAAAATTATGCTTTTGTAGCATGTCATGGTTGAGACGTATGTTGATATGCAATTATGCGAATGTACTTTAATGGAATAACGTGAGGAATATTAAACTCTTCAAGCGAAAGGACAATTTTATTTGCATACCAGCATATGTAAACATTGTCCATTACATTTCAATAAAACCATAAAATAGTGCATTTACACATTTGGTCCTAACAAGAACCTTGTTATGAACAAATCTGCTAAAGCTGAGTTATCACCGAACCCAGGATACATTTATAGCCATAGACGATGCAAAATTGAAGAAGAAGTATCAAGCGCTTTAGGAATAGGTATAGTTGTTCAGTTAGGTCAAGTAGAAGCAAAGAATGATAAGAATCGACAGTTAATGAAGCCTTTTTCAAACTGAGTATAGACGGAATAGCTTGACGACGACCATATTGCTGCACAACTTCGCTGGGATAGTAACCCACTGCCATGGTCAGTCTACATAGGGGCAAACAAGGGAGGTAAGAAGAGAAGGTGATTCGCTTGATGTGCCACCAAGGCCAAGTCTATCTGATTCCATCAATAGTGAGGTCTCAAAAAATGATAGTCCAATCTTCTAGGGTCACTCCAGTCAAGCGGCATTAACAGCGGACATGGACCCGTGGCTCGTAATTACATATTAAATGATCCAATGGCACGCTCATCACTTGCAACTTTTCAACCACAACTGCAGAAAAATACAAAAATTAAAAAAATGAAAAAGAAAAGAAAAGCTCGTTAAGTCAAAAACCTGCAAGGCATCTTAAGCAAAATTTAGAGCAAAAAAATTCATTAAGTTGAAAACCTACAAGGGCAATTTAAGTAAAAATTGGGGCACGAAAATAGAAAATAAATCAAAAGCATAAACCTACAGTAAAAGTGGGCTCCCCATTAGACTGAGCATTGGAGTCGGATCACGAGCATGTCCGCCTGGCCGTAAGTGTTTCTACCAGCATTAGTGGAAATGGCGTACAACGTCTTGACATCTGCTCAACAATAGGTAACACTTTGAGACTCCCGTAACCATCAACGCCACTAAGAAGTAGATATTAGCTAAGAATGCAAAAATAGGCAATCAGAGGCCAGAAAGGACTACCACGGTTCATATTCATAGCATAGTCAACAAGAGGCCACAAGGGCAATACACCATATTCAAGTTCATAATCAGGTAGTTCATGGACAAAGAAGGTGAAAATCAGTGAAAAATGAGAGATGGGGTTCCCATGAAACTGGGGCAAAGCTGGGAATTCTCCAACCATTGGTCGTCTACCTGAAATAGCTGAATTCCTTCAATAGCGGATAAATTTCAAAGTCATTATGATGAAA
Source organism: Jatropha podagrica (assembly GCA_947857235.1). Taxonomy (NCBI): domain Eukaryota; kingdom Viridiplantae; phylum Streptophyta; class Magnoliopsida; order Malpighiales; family Euphorbiaceae; genus Jatropha; species Jatropha podagrica. The sequence continues at coordinate 15,113 of CANUEP010221402.1, forward strand.
TAGATTATCAGCAGGATCAAACTTGTCAATAAGCCATCTCAATAGCCCGGGCTTAATCTAGATGCTTCGATAATAGCTCAAACCTCTAAGTTTAAAAGGAGAGAGTGATTCCCAATTATCAAGGTTGAGACTCTTGAAAAACGTGTCGAATATAAAAGCTAAAGATTGATCCATGGCGAGGTGGAAAATATAGAAGAAGAGAAGAAGTGATGAAGAATGCAACATGGTATGGCGATTTTATAATAGAAGAAAAGGAAATATCGATAGTTGGATACCATGTAATGTGAATTGGATGTTATTTTGTTGTCAATTTGATATCTAGCTCTAATACACTAAAATAATAAGCATAGCTTTGAATAGAACTTATCATTTAACATCCACAAAATCAAAATGTTTACAATCATGTTAGATGGGATCCAAGATGGATAAAGTAAAAGAGAAAGAGAAAAATCCACCATTAGGAAGGGCCTACTTAGTGGCCTCGTCATCTGATTCTTCTTCCTCTTCCTCTTCCTTATCCTCAGTGGATTCTTTGACGTCAGTGATCACGTGTTGCCTCCTACCAACTCTTTGACTGTCACGCCCACTCGATGATGAACTACTGGCATGACTGACAGCAAGACCCATGCCTAGCCTTTGCAAAATACATCGTAAGCATAACTAGATGCATATCATACGACCATAATGCATACATTACATTTTACTTTTTGCTACTTACAAATGCGAGCTCATCAGTGAGCGTCAAAGATGGAAAACTCAGATGGGCAGCTTCGTATAGTTAGCAAGCCTCTTGATAACGAGCGATAGATAACTACAAAAGCGACAAGAGCAGGAATGCATCATAGGAAAAAAAGGAATAGTTGATAACATGCAAGAGTCAAAGCAAGAAATACATGGTACTTACATGTGTATAGTCAGGAGGCATCATCGACATAGGCCTCACTCTAAACAGATAAAAAACACCTTGAACAACCTCTCCTATGGTTGCTAAAGTCAAGTTGTAAGAAGAACCGAGTCCATATGTTGGCTCGCCAATGATGATGTTCGTATCAAGTGCTCTAGACCCAGATTCTGTCCATCGGCGCTTTTCTCATCGTTGTGGCTATTGTAGAGGATGAGATACAACAATTAAATGACATGCAAAGATACCAGGGCAAAGCCAAAAATTGAAATCAGCTAGAAAGAGAAACTTATAGGTGCAGGGGGCACATTTGGCCCTGAATTCAATTCTCCCATGTCTGCTAATAGGTCAATCTCTTTGGGAGGTGGAACATAGATCAACGGTTGCATATTGACAAAATGTATGTATGCACTAAGAGTGAAGTCAAGAAGTTAGTAGTCGCTACACCCCTCCTGCCAATAGAGACCTTTTGGTCAATTTTGATTGATCTTGTTGATAGCATATGATAAGGGATGGCATGAGGAACTTGTTGCTAATCCGGACTCAACTACCACTCATAAACCCTTTCAACCAAATTGTAAGAATCATAGAACAACCCAGAGAAAAGCACGTGCTTCTGTTCATACACAATGGCAGTCTGAATAAATTGGAAAATCACCAGCATTCCCCCAGGGATATGGCACGATCTGTAAATGTGAAAGAGAGTTGTGAAAAAGGAAGGAAAAGGGAAAATGAAAGGAAAGAAAGAAGAAAATGAAGTAATAAGCAGTGATGTACTAATAGAGAAAATTACCTAATCCCATTCAAGGCTATTCAGCATCTGTCGATATACTTTGACATCACTAAAAGTGAGGCGATATTTTCGATTTTACCGCCTTGCTTGACCACGAGGAAGCACACTCGCTTCCCAACCTTCAAGAAACCCTGATAGCATAAGCATAGAAAGGACACCATGCTCACAAGCCCATATCTGCAACGTCAAAGTTTGAGAATTAGTTAAAAGAAGAAAAGAGAAAAAAGGCAAGCAATGTCAGAACATAGGGTTTGTCATACCTCAATAGCTCGTCAATAGCCAATTTTCAACTTAGCTCCTCAGACACATAAATCCATACCATAGTATAAGTATGACAAGGTTGACCCTCCCCAATTATACTGCCTAGTGTAGTCTAAGTCATTAAGTGCTAGGAGTAAAGCCAGGTCATCGTCATTATGAAAAGTAGTGAACAAGGTGGTGGAAAGAAGATACCATAAGTAGGCCCATGCCACAACATCCACATCTTTTGTCTCTACCTGCTCATGAGACATCTCTTCATATTGTGCATAATGCTATCATACCACACCCAGTCTCGAGTGATGACAGGTTCTACACCAATAGCAGCTCAAAGACTATCTCGCAAACCTCTAGCATCTAATGTCTGCATCCGGTCATCAAATGGAATGGACCGCACATTAAATCATAGCCTTGTAGTAGCAACAAAATCTATCGGAGTGATCATCATCTCTCCAAAAGGCAATAGAAGGTATGGGTTGAATCAATCCACCGTTCCATAAGAGCCAAGACACTGGTAGTCGAAGAACAGGTTTGGCCACATGGTAAAGTGTCTACAAAGCGTCTGAACCCTACATCACGGACTCGATCTTGTACTCACTCAAGCAGACGATCGAACTGTTCGCCAGCTGCAAAAGCATTGCCACCAAATTTCCCATGAGTCGCACTTACCTGCGCCAATAAAATTGAGGTAAGCATTTAATCATGATTTAAAGGCATAGTTTAATATGTTTTGAATGTTCTATGTGGGTACAGGTGAAAATTTATGAGAAAAAAATGTGGAATGAAGCAGGGCAGCCCAAAAATGATTCGATTTAGGCCTTGAAGGTGCCACAGCTAGCTAGAAGGCTCCACACCTTGAGCCCACTGCGTAAGGCGCATGCCTTGGCAGACGAACAGACATGGAAAATGCCTAAAAATCAAATTCAAGTACAATCTGACCTAATTCATGGTTTTTAGTTCATTTTTCTTATGTTTCTAATTATAATAATGCAGAAAATCAAAAGCAAAGTTGAAGAAATACCTCGATCGCGCCCCAACACAAGTGGTGAGGCAAATCATGCCGTAAACGAATGTTTCTGTCGGCGTCACGTATGAACTCCTTTAATCTTATTCCCAAGCTCAGATCTCGCACCTTAGGATCAACTGGCATGTCTTCTGGGAGCCAATTAGCGTTATCTACGGCCGCCATTAGAATAAAGGAATAGAAAGGCAAGAAGTGCATAAAGAGAGTCAAGAAAATTTATAAATAAGAGAGACGAAGGGAGTGAATTTATGAACCTTGCTCTTACTTTTATAGATATTAATGGGCCGAAAACCCGAATGTCAAACCCATAGACTTGGACCGATCACGCGACTCACCTGCTTCATCTGACTCACCAACAGATCATTAAAATGTTAGCCAAGGTCATATATCAGCAATGGCAGGTGTTAACCGTGAAATAAAATATTTTTCAATAAATAAATAAAAAATAAGAATGGATATAAAAAAAGAATGAAAAAATAAAAAATAATAATAATAAGGAAATAAATAAATAAATAAAATTAAAAAAATATAGATTTTCCTTTTCACACAAGTGTACAAGCTTATCGATTTTTGTGAGATGAAACAATTTTAAAGTGTTTGATTTGTATGTCATTTTACAAGTTTTTCACACCACTTGTGATAGAGTTTTAGTAAAATTTAATTGTTGCACAAATGCACACATGTTTGAATCCTCAATGGAATTGCAATTTATATCACTTTATGGACATAGGCACGCTTTCTCGGGCCTAATCAAGGGATTTCTAATCATCACTGGGCAAAAGCCTTTCATTTCTGCATGGTGAAGTTTAATTTTACAGGACCTCCCCAATTGAATAAACACATCAAGCTTTGGTCTCCAAACGTATAAACTCTCTAGTGAAATCAACACCGTGAACAGTCACATTTTAGAAAGAGGAATCCAAAGCAAACTCTGTTTCACAAAAGCCGTCGAAATGTGGTGCATCCATCTATCAATCCATCGAAATGTGTTGGATATCAAAGTCATCAAAATGTGGTGCATCCATCTATCATTCCTTCAAAATGTGTCAGATATCAAAGTCGTCGAAATGTGGCTCATCCATCTATCAATCCGTCGAAATGAGTTAGATAACAAACTATCCAAAAAGGACAACCTCTCCATGGGGAACATTTCAAAACTTTACGCTGCTGCTTGGCACATTGCACCGTCCAAAAAGGACAACCTCTACATAGGGAACATTTCAAAACTTTACGCTACCATTTGGCGCATTGCACCATCCAAAAAGGACAACCTCCCCATGGGGTGCATTTTAAAACTTTATGCCACCGTTTAGCGCATTGCACTGTCCAAAAAGGACAACCTCCCCACGGGGAACATTTCAAAACTTTACGCTAGCATTTGGTGCATTGTACCATCCAAAAATGACAACCTCCCCATAGGGAGCATTTTAAAACTTTATGTCGGCGTTTGGCGCATTGCACTATCTAAAAAGGACAACCTTCCCATGGGGAGCATCTCAAATCTTCATGCCACCATTTGGTGCATTGGACCATCCAAAAAGGCCAACCTCCACACGAGAAACATTTTAAAAGTTTACCCCGCCGTTTGGCCCATTGCATCATCCAAAAAGGACAACCTCCCCATGGGGAGCATTTCAAAACTTTACACCGCCGTTTGGCACACCTCCCAATAAGGAGCATCTCAAAACTTTACACTGTCATTTGGCGCATTGCACCGTCCAAAAAGGACAACCTCCCCATGGGGAAAATTTCAAAACTTTACATCGCCGTTTGGCGCATTGCACCCTCCAAAAAGGACAACCTCCTCACATGAAACATTTCAAAACTTTACACCGCCGTTTGGTGCATTACACGATCCAAAAGGGACAACCCCCTCACGTGGAACATTTTAAAACTTTATGCTGCCCTTTGGCGCATTGCACCATCCGAAAAGGACAACCTCCGCCGGGGAGCATCTCAAAACTTTACACTACCATTTGGTGCATTGCACCTTTAGAAAAGGATAACCTCCCCATGGGGAGCATTTCAAAATTTTACACCGCTGTTTGGCGCACCACATCGTCCAAAAGGATAACCTCCCCTTGGGGAGCATTCCAGAATTTACGCTGCCGTTGGATGCATCGCACTTTATTTAAGCCATCATTTGACACAAGTTTTTTACTTTTGTGTTTCAGGTAAAAAATGTTCAAGCGGTCCAAAGTGACACCCCTCCAAAAGTGGAGTAGCCCAGTTGAAGTCGTCAGATTGTGACGCATCAGGTCGACATATGGAGTGAAACTAGTTTAAATCCCAAGCAGGGCTGACAACTTTCAAATCAATTCATCCAAAGGATGCAAAACCGGGTAAGTACTTTACTACTTACGTGTCTACTTTACATTTTGATAAAATTTTGCTTAAAAAAGAAAATATTATCAAAATGGGGGCAAATTGTAGACACTTAATTTTTGCCCAAAATAACTGATTGATGATAACCTGTATCGCTAAAGAGGGGGTGGAAGCATCCGAGAAACCTGATTTCGAAGTGATGATTTGAATCTAAGAAATGCAGCCTTTGATGCCTTTATCACATTTTTGGCAAAACAGGACCCAAAAGTTCATCTTGGGTTCACTCGAGACACACCCCAGTGTCCTACGGTACTCTATGCATCACCCGAACCAATTTTATGAAAATTAGGTTGGTTTGCTGGTGAGGTCCACAATTGCCCTAGTGGGGCCCATCAGTGGCGATGACATTTCTCATAATAAAATGAGTTTGGAATGTCTAATTGATATGATTCTTGAACTAGGTATCCTGGTTTAAGAAATCGAGTCTAGTAGATCGTTTTCACTTTATCGGGGTTCTTGCCAAAACGGGGCTCGAAAATAAATCCGAGATCAAATGGGATGAATTTTCATGCCTTACGTCGATGGACTACTATTTAAATCGATTTTCTGAAAATTGAAAATCGACTCATTTGTGACACACACCAGTGGGGCCCACTTGCCACATAGGTGGTGAATAGTGTCGTTTTTACCCATTTGTCTATAAACGCCAACTTAAACTTGGGGTTAAGGGGTTGGCTCATTTTGGTGATAAAAAACTTAAAGAAAAACACAAAAACACAAAACCTAAACACAAAAACAAAATCAAAGACAAAAAAAAAAAAAAAAAAAAAAAAAAAAAAAAAAAAAAAACAACCAAGGGACAAAGACCACACAAAAAACCAAACGGGTTTAAATAAAGACGGAGGGGGGTGGGGG